>JXPZ01004347.1:0-66323 GCA_001014575.1 Themira minor
CCGGAGAGAACTAGAATTTTTTCGAAAGTCGAGGTGAATTATTCGCAAAGAAGCCTTAGGACTTTGACCCCTTTATTGCTATATGGAAATGGTTCTAGTTAAGTTAAAACTTGTTACTTTCGGTATNTTTACATTCGGTATTGTAGCATTAGGTGGCATTACCTTATCCGACTATTTACGTACCTTCCATTTAGATTCTGGCTCCACCCATACAAATATGATCCCGATATTAATACTTAAATTATGTTTCTTTGTTGTTTTTGACAAAAAAATTTAATGTTATTACCTGGTGCACCGAGATCTCTCGTGTATCTATTTTATGAAGTAGGTATGTACGTATAATGTTATGGATTGAACTTAAAAATGTGTAATTAGTATGTATTCATGTATGTACATTACGTATTGAAGGTACACTTAACTATGATTTTTATTAAAAAGTCTTATATATCTATCATATATATTAATATGTTGGGTTCGTATATGAATTCAGCGGATATATTTCGCTAAATATATTTAGCATATGTAATTTATATTTATCACTCCCGTCTTCTTTAGTATTCTTTAGTATATATACAAATTTTAGAAATTTTTTAGAGATAAAAGATTCAATAAAAAAATAAAAAAAAAAAACCTGGAGTTAATTGTCCTTGCAAGACAGATCAAATAAAGGTTACAAAAAAAAAAGATTTCAACGATTTCATTATATTCAATTTAATTTTCTATGCGTTAGTTTGATGTGACGTATTGCGAAATGGAGAAATCAGGTCTCAATAAAAATATCCACAAATGACTTTACTCATGTTCGGTTACCTCCCAAAAGCTTTAAAAATTATGATTGTTTTACAAGTAAAAAGCTCCACAAATTACACATGTTACTGTAGTGATAAAATTATTTCGATTTTATTATTTTTTTTTACGATAAATAAATTATGAACAAAGCATAGAGTTTTTTATAATGTATAATTTACGAGGAGGTTTGCGTGCTCTTCTTAAAAGCGATCGATGTGCCGAACTTGAACAAGAACTGATTTTGCATAGAATAAAGATTGCCAGCAAGGTGGGAGGACAGTACGCACCACCCGTTTAGGCTAATCGCCGATTAACCCAACTAAGCCTGAATAATTTATCAACAACAACTGAGTCTATTAGGCACGAATCACTTGTTCATATACATTTATTCAATGTTAAGCAGAGTACACTCGTAAGTGAATTTCAACTAGGTGTAGTACCCAGAAGTGGATCGCTCAGAAGGAGCAACCCTAATGTGCGTTGCAAGGACCAACTGCCTGACCCAATAAAAAAAAGCATGGAGTTTCATTTTTCAATGATCGCTTAGCAGCTTTGAAAATAAGGAAGCTTCGAACAAACTCTATTATACCTCTAATAGTATGGGCATGGAGATGGAAACATGAGTATTACTTAAAACTAATTACTTAAGATCAAATAGAATTATTTAATGCAATTACACAATTAACTTAGTAGGAAATATTTACAATTATCTGTTTTATTATAATGTATATAATCTATTTTTATTCTTAGTTATTCTATTGCTCTTAAGGGCAAATCCAGAAGGTGGAGTCATTGATGCGACGGGTGTGAATTCTGTTGTCCAGAAGGCTTGTCGCTAATTGGTTTCGGTGACCGTGTAGTCTGCTGATGTAGTTGCGCTGAATCTTCTAATTATGTCTGCGACGACTGACATATTCCGATCCCTATGAATAATATTCCATTCCGCTCAACAAATTGTCCTCAGAACGATGCTTTACAATTTCAGTGTCAATGAATTGTTTTTCAAATTAAAATTTTTGAGGATATCGGTGGGGTTTGAAATATGCTCAACAAATAATAATACAAATACAGTGGTACCTCGACATACGAGTGCCCCAACAAACGAGTTTTTCGAGATACGAGCCGACGAGCAAGTGATTTTTTGCTTTGAGTTACGAGAAATTCGAAATTCGAAATTCGAGATACGAGTCCGGTTTAGTAACGCAGTCGTGCCATCACGATCAGTTAGTTGCTTCGAGATACGAGTATTTCGAGATACGAGCAAGGTTACGGAACGAATTAAACTCCTATGTCGAGGTACCACTGTACACCTAGTCAATTTTGTTGCTGGTCAGAAAAACATCGACATAGGACCAAAAACTTGTATGAGGAATACTAGCTGATAGACACTGTTACAAGCGGAAATCAAAAACGATTTCCCTCTTCAATGAAAAGTATTTCTATAAATACATGCGACCACGCACATGCTATATGAAATTTTAAAATTGTATATTTACCTTTACAGAGTAAAGTGAATCATAAACATTATGAAGTATTAAATTAACGTATAATAACCTACATAAGCATTTAAGATTTTGAAAATTTATTGATATTGTTGCAAATACTTTTAAATTACTATTTTACGGACTTTTTGATGTTTTAGTGTTCACTTAGGTTGTATGCACTGTTACACCAAATGAGTATATGCAATCATCATTATAACAATGAATCCAAAAGATGGCTAACGACCTATCAACTTACGAACTAACCAGTATTTATAGAATAAATGTTACCGTGAGTAGAGCAATGGAAGTCTTCATGCTCATAAGCATTTATTGCCGTGTACTTGAAGCTTTATGGCAATGCAATTTAAAATTACGTTTAGCAAGCACTCGCAGTTCAACCTCCCCAGTCCCCAGATCCCCATCCACATTGGTTGTTGGTTTTACACATATATCTGTACTTGAGTGTAATGCAGGGCGAGTTTAAAATTGCTTTAACTAACGCTGTTCATAGTAATTTATTTCGTTTTATTAAAGTATTAGTATTATTTCCTTTACCTACTTACTAGCCCACTTATGTGGTCAACTTCTAATGCTAATATGTGTAGATTTATACTTTTCAGGGGAGAGGTATATTCACTTTGCCATAACAATTGTAACGCAGAAAAGTAGTCACCGGAGACCCATAAAGTATTTATATTCATACTCAGGATCGTTTCCCAAGGTAACTTGAAATTGGGCTATGTCGGTCCTTTTAAAGCTCGTAAAAATGTTCGCAATATTTGACCAAGAGGGATTATATATATGGAATATTTATAATATTTTCTTATCAAACTTGTTCTTCAAATTAGGATCGGATCCAGTTAGGGGTTCAAGTATCTACCATAGATAGGTATAAACAAATATATATTTTTTGATAATTTGTGACTAAAGTTAATATATGTTACGGAATTTCTGATCACAAAATGTAAATACGTTTCGATGGAGGGTATCAAACCATCGGCTATGCCGATGATAAGACTTTACTTGTTGTTAATGGTACGCTATATACAAAATCTAACGTTTAAGTTTGTTGCTTTTTAGTGTAAACGCATGCTCATGGTTGTCAGTTTTTACTGAACTTGTAACCGCTGTCATATGGTGGATACAATTTGCTATTCCCGTAATGCTCATAAGTATGTATGGGCTATCAGATGGGAAGGTTAGTTTATCGCATTTTTATACGTTGGGTCGTTGTATACCAAGGTTAGACTACAAGAAAGACAAAACAAATGCCTTTGCTTATACCTCCTCATATTTTTATGAAATTTACATTAATTTCAAGAAAGCAAACGATCAACAAATGCTTACAAGACTACACATTTCATACGTTGAAAGTACCTAGAAAAATGTATTTGCCTTGAGATTACCCCTGAGTACTAGGTAGTATAGAGTCTGGCAAAGTGCATTTAACTAAGAGAACAAAGTATGCAAACATCTTCTAGGAGCTGAAATAGGATGTTGCATTGTTCTATGAGCTCCCCTGAAAACTTCGTCAAAACTTCTCCTCGTTAAATGGAACTCCTTTTTATTAAATTGATGCTATATTTATGGCCATGATCATTAAAACAAACATTGATAAGAAGTTAACTTTGATTTTAACATTTTATTAAATTCTAAACATTATAATAGAGGGAATAAAAACATGCACTTGGCATTTGATTGTGATTCCACCCTATTTTTGCAGCCACCGATAATTGAATTTGTTTGGCCTAGACATGAGAGGAAGGAGAACATTTCTATACCAGTCGGGACCCAAAATTGCATTAACGTGCTGTAACTACTTACATATATCCGTGAACTGTTATAGAGGGTACAATTACAAAATGATCTTATATATTTAAAAAAATTGTAGCAATACAGTCGACCATAACACATGACTACAATGGAGCTTACTAGTACAATAGTGTTCAAGAACAATACTGCTAATCTACTTACTCTTAAGGATACTCAAATTCTCAATGTAAGCAAATTATAAACTTTTAGCGTAAACAACGATTAGCGCTTTGAACTTGTTTTACTAGTTTTTTAAGACGTCATTGTGGTCGCTTGCAGTTGTGCTACTTGGTAGCAAATATCTAAATACAATATTAAATCAAATTAAAAATGCAACTCAAAAGCCAAGTCAATTGTTGGTGAAACTATGCAATGTAACGATTCATGTAGGGCAGTTAGATCTGTCAAAGGATCTCTAATCTATACAATCACTACGACCAGTCACACCGGTATGCTCAAAAATAGTTTTGCTAAAAATCCAAACTTAATGCATACCGATCTGAATTTGATTTTTTCTGTCAAGTAGTTATTGTTGTTGCTCTTGGCATATCTCGCTAATATGTAAACATTCATGCAAAATATGTAAATTCAATGATATCAAAGTAAATGTACAATATTTTTGATTCTATTATTGATCGATTTCGTGTGAACTTGGATTTTGTGTTTCTGATCATAGGATGTGATTAAGTACGCTTTGTACCTCAATAGAAGCTAAATGTTCAAGGAAACTGGACTTAAATCATTGATTTTAAGAGAAATCTCATTTACGATCATCTGAGATAATTTCAATACGGCAAAAAACTTTGTCGACTGTCATGATAAGAATAATTATATGAATCTACGTAAATGCATTGAGCTGTTATGGCGAATAAATACTCAATGTGTCAGTAATATACGAGTAGTTAATTGAATCATATTCTTTCAATAGGCAACGTCTATTGTTATGGCAGCTTTGATTTTCAGATATAATTAATTGTCGATGGTCTACTACTTAGAAAGGTCATATATAAGGTCCATGTAATTGTGCAGCAATTGATAAGTGAAATATCAATTAATGAGCTATTTTTAAATTGGAATGAAATGGACTCATATGACTTGTATATGTATCTCCTAGACATATATCTTATAGAAATTTAGTGTTTTGAAGTGTATAAATACAAATACAAAGAAGAAATGGAAAAATATCTTAAATTTCGTTCATAGAAATATTTAGTACTTATTAACGCAAATGATTTTGATGTATTTTTCTGTTTGTTAATATGCTTCATATTCGTGAACATAGCATGGTATCCGCATTATTATTATAAATAGAGGAGAGCAAATGCGAGAAATGTCTCTTTTACCTTCTTGTAGTAATATATACCCGCAAAATACCGTTTTCTTAATATAAATAACTATGTGAAATTTAGGACTCCCTGTCCATTTTGGGTTTCTTAGAATAATTTTGAAGTAAACTGCACAAAGCAGCATTAACCATTCATCTGTATTTTTTTCATACATTTGATTCCATTCGAACTTAAATCCACAGAAGAAAGGTAAAGTTAAGAAACGAAGCCCAATTTGGAAAGTCTTGTAGAGAAATTAGAATGGAATGCTTCGTAAATTGGTGGACCAATGGCCATGGAATAGCCGGCACAAGAAACCGAGATGAATTGTGACGAAGTATTAAATTACAAGTCGGTTACATTAAAACATTTACATATTTACATATTCAACGATGACAACAACAATAAGTGAATCAACGACTTTAACCAAATTTCGACAGTTCAATGTACTCGAACCTGAAACTGAAAGTGGTATAACACAAGGATATCGGGTGATCTCAAGGCTTTGAAAGGGAATGTCTGGTCATGCATTAAAAGGCACAAGAACAAATGAAATGTTTGACACACACAAATTTTAATTTGAAATGAGAAAAATCACATCCACATTCCAAAGAAAGTCCGATACTAGCTACAACACAGGCTAGGTTCGACACCGTTGCCATGTTGTACTTAATTTATCATATAAATCCCGGCGTTATTTACATCTTTATTGAACAGCAATTTACATAGCAGTCTATTTTCCATGACGTATTTATTGTTTTGTGGCCAATTACGTCGAACAGCAAAACTGCAAAACTCTGAATGCGGAGATACCACATACTAATTGATACAACTCAAGTGTTACCGGCGAAATCGCTTGTGGTTACATGTGTATCGAATAATAAGAGGCTTCCGATTGAATGTTAAGTGCTTTCAAGGGAATTCCATCATTTAGTACTCTGATGACAGGCAGGTACTTGTCCTTTTCCTGTTTACCGCAAATTATTTCTGAAAGGTTCCCTTGACACAAACGACGGCAAAATACTTGCATCGTAGTTAAATGCTTACAGTATTGTATCATGAGAATTCCCAATGCTTCCTTGTATCCGTTATTGCGCTGTGTCCTTGTGGCGCCACAAACAAAAAGTGAATGCACTGGTCATTACGAGGGACAGTTTACTGTTGAAATATCTTCACTTTCATATGAATCATACGGCAACCAAATGAAACGGCATCCTGTACATAAAATAAAAATCCCCCAAAATCCCTCACACGTGAAATGGTCACAGTACATGTTGACAACGCGATTGATATTAGGAATAGAACTGGCAGGCAATGCCTAGCAACGAATTGTAAACAAACAACTTAGTACTAATATCGTGAAAAAATCCCCCCAAGCAAGTGAAATGAAAATATACCCAACTCTTAGACACAGCGGGGGGTAACCACCGTATCTGGCTTTATAGCAACTCACCACACCTAACACCGTTTTAAATGCACTTTAAACTTAGTCTGTCTGGTTTAAGATGGTGAGCATGTAGCCGAGGCTTGGAGGGGGTGTGAGTCTGAGTGCAATGAAAATCAACATTTTAAGATTCGTTTAACAGAGAGAAGCGAGCGAGAAATGTGACACTAAGCGACTAAGAGATCGGCAAGTGAATACCGAAATATAAACGACCACAAGTAAATTTGGTAAAAGTCGGAAACTACTCTCAGAAAAGCTATAATATGTGGGACTCAGCTCAACTAGGATCGCAATTCATTTCAGCACACCTACACTCACACACACACTTGCCTACCTTCAAACAATCCAGCCCATACACATAGAAAGAAGAGCTGTACGCAACATATAGATTTAAGTCTTTGGCACTTTGGCAGTGTTCGTTTGACTTCNCATACACATAGAAAGAAGAGCTGTACGCAACACATAGATTTAAGACTTTGGCACTTTGGCAGTGTTCGTTTGACTTCGTCTTGGTATTCGGGTTCGTAATTATTCGTGTCCGCTAGACGTGCTCGGCTTGAGTTTGTGGCCATAGAGGCAAGAGCAACAGTGACGGCAACAGCGGTAAGCGGCAACTTCGGCTTGAAATATTCGCTCGAACCGAACAAAAACATCTTACAAGTTGAGCGGTCCATTCATGTAAGCTTTTCATTCCAACGTGATAACTTAAAAACGACACACGCTCGCGCGTTGCCTAAACGTAGGCACAAAAAGCAACAGGCAGACGATTTTATATCAGTTTCTGTGCATTCTGAATTTTTAACGAAATTAAAATTCTTTGAGCACCAAACCAACAGCCACACTGTATTGAATTCCGTATTAGATATATAGAAATTGAAATGTGTAAGATCAACTTCAAATGAAGGAAACCCATTCAATGCGATGTATAATACGAAAACAACAAGCAATCCTTTATACAGTTTCAAACGCTAAAAAGATATCCGAGTACCCAGTCCTAGCCAATGAACTCGAAGGACAGAAGAATTTTTGCGAGTTGGTGCGATTGTGCTCTCCACAGCGAGTCTAGTCAAACATTTTAAGAAGTGAATACAATAAATTATCCAAACAATAACATTAATGTCAGTATGAATAGTCGTAAGTGAACTAATATGAAGAACAACGAAAAAACGCGATTTGAGAAAATTCACTATTCACCAGTTCCGTGCATAAAGAATCAAGAAATCAAATATCAAAAGAGAAAAGGTACACCATTTTTGCTCTCCAAAGAAATCATTAAACCGATAGTGCGTTAAATCATGTGTTTATGTGTCGTTTCATATACCACAAAGAATCTTTAAGAATCTTTAAGAATCAAATGAAGATAGCATGTACTTACTTAAAATACCCCATAGTACAACACATTTTTAGCAAGGTCTAAGCAATTGCATGCAGTTACATTAGCTAAACGGTCAGATATACAACGAACGACTCTTGTCCTTACTGCACCTAAACAAATAAGTAAGTAAATGTTATAATTTAAAAAGTATTCATGACAAAAAAAAAAAATGAATTACAAATGGAATAATTTTAATGTGATATGGATCCATTTCCGTCACGAGTTAGATAAGGATCAGCTCATGTATATTGACCTAAATGGTTTAGAATTATTTAAAATAAGTCGTGGGGAGGGATATAAGTCTTGCAACTGAATTGGCCTTCTGCAACAGTTATTATAATTTTTCCTAAAAATTGTAGTGTTTACATTTTTGAAATTAAAATATGTATACAAAATTCTTATCATAGCTTTTCACAGTTTGCAAATTTGTCGGTTGATAAGGCATTTAATGATATTTAGTTACATTGAATTATGTGGAGGTTACTTACGAAGTGAGCATTGAAAGCGAGAGTGAGGTTGCGGCATCAGCACTGTCGTTTGTTTATTACACACATAAAATAGCATACATGTTGTTGAAAATATGTGTACTACATGTATAGAAATAAAAAATGTGCAATGTCGTTGAAGAGACCGATTTTTGGTCGTAAATTACACTAATTTTAGGCAGATTTCGTAATCGGTTATATTCCATTACGACCGATCAGATTTCGGTTTTCTGAAATATATTTAATTACTCTTTCCTGCGATTTTCCTAAACGGAGCTAATCGACGATATTCGACGGCGTTGGTGAGGTTTGCTGTGGTGAGTAGCACCGAGTTGAAGAGAACGCGTCTTACAAAATCTAAAATGAAACTCAACAGCGAAAAACAACTCCAAAATTGAAACAAACGTAATCGGTCCGTCTCGTAAGTCTCGGAGCAAACAGCAAACTGCCATAAGCTAAATACCTGTTGCCACAATTTGCGAACCCCATAAATCGGGCAATTTCGAACCGAATTGATTTTTTTTTTCACATTTTGTTTAAAATTCCTCTACTTCCATACAGTCCGCTGTTTGTTTGTTTGGTCAATTGGTTGGTCAATGGGACGCACACTGCGATGCAAAAGTTTGAAAATATTGTCTGTGATATGGTTAGACTTGTGTGTATTCGACTGTGTGTCTGTCTATCTTGCTGGCCAACCATCGAAGTCACAGTTATAACTGACCTCTGCATCTTATTACCATTTCCAAAATTTCGCATTACTAATGCATACCCCATCGTTGACCACCGCCCAAAACGCCAAAAGATAATGTTTCGATTTTTCATACCAAAAACTAAAAATATTTGCAAAATTTGTATCTAGAAGATATCGGAACCTTTTAGTCTAAAAATAAGTAGTACAAGTTACCCATTTTACTGGAAATTTGATTTAAAATTTAGATGAAATGAGTTCATTTGTTCACGCCTGCCAATCCTTCCAAATTGTTGTTATTCCAAATTCTCATATATATTGAGCAAACCAACATTTTCATTCACATTAATTCAGCAAACAATATAAAATGTATATTTCAAACCGACAATTACATCATCACTCAAATACTCTCACTTTGTGTATGTAAATATGTGAATAAACTCTGCGTGCTTAGGAGAAGGATGCTGGCAACACTCACATATAAAGTATAACAATATACACCAATAAAAGTTTAAATGAGTGAGATTGATCCATCCAATGAAATCATTGGGTTTACCGATCAATGTGCGCAGGTTTGCACGCCGAAGTGCCAAATATCTACTTGCTTAAGTGCGTATAAAAGACATGCCAATTTATTACCGTGGCCGTTTGAGTTGTAACTCGCCAATTTACATGAAACATTGACAGCCGACAATACACGACTATGCAACAAGTTATTTCGTTAGCAATTCTCCTTGTTGACAAAAGATTGACTCACATCTGACTGTTTCTTGCGGCATTTTTGTAATACTTTTGGTTTCATATGGTTAACATAATTGTGTAAAAAAACCTGTACAAACATTCATAAAATTTTGGGATTGGTTTTTTGGCAAATTTTTTTTTTATCACAAATATCTCATCTTAGACCGGAAAATGATAAACCTTTCTTCAGATATGGACCATTTCTGTTTAGCGGTTGCCATTTAATTTGATATAAATGTTTGAACTAAGTAGTTAATTTCTTTAGTAAGCTTTTTGTCAGTGTTTCTAACACTTTGCAGACTAATTAAGTAAAAATTTGCTATACGCCCCAAATATATGTTTTAGATGGGCTATCAAAAAGCATCAAACAAGCCGGAGAAATCTTATTTGTTTTCTTATATTCTATAAAATTCTGTTATTATTTGGCTTATCACACGACTTTTACCCTAAATATGAATGTTTAGAGATGAAAATGTTTTGTTTAGTTAATTTTGCAAAAAAAAAAAAAATATTTACATAGTTAGGTATTTCGATTCACATTGTTGAACTTTGTTTTGCAATCCAAAAGTATTTACTTAAAAATAGCTGTAATATTGGTTTCTTTACATCTATTTTTACTCCTATCTGGCAAAACCTAGAAGTGTTTCGTTTGTGCACATCGTGAATTTCATTATAATGCCATTGAGTCGTGCAAGGTCGAGTCTTGTATACATTGATGTCAATACTATACTGTTTGCTAATGTGTACAACAAAACTCAAACACCACCAAACACCTCTTAATGGTCGTAAGCGTGTCGGATATTCTGTGCTTTGTCATTGCGATCCTATCAATGGATCATCACAATTTGACCCGCGCCAACTGAGAGCATGGAATTTACTTCCCAATCGCCGCTACTTTTGTTGTTCTTGGAATCGAGTTATTTGATTTGCATAAGTAAACCAAACAACAACATGCGCTTGCAGGTTAAGCAAAGTACACTTCAAAAAGTTTTCCCTAGCAGAAACAAAAACAAAAGACTCAAGTAACGAACATGATTTCGTACTGTGTACATTCTTTGAGCTAATTTGAGCCATACTATACACTATTTTTAACAATGACTTCAAATTGCCTCGGCCGATGAGCCAATTCTTTATGAATGCCAGTAAATTTTCTATTCAATTCATTTTGGGCGTTTTGTTTTTTCTATTCTGCCGTATCTGCAAAACTATGAAGTAATAGGGGTTCGCGTGTATTGCGCTTTCAAGCGCACTGATGCGTGCCTTTCGGTGGCTTGAGTATTAATGGCTGTGGGCTATTCACTCTTTCCACTTGTAAATACATAGATTTTTTTTTATACCATTGTTGTTGTTGTTGAATTCCATTCATTCAATACAACTATTTTGTAATTCATGGAAGAAATGCTCCAATTGCTGCACCGTTGAATTCCTATATTTCCACATTTTTCGAACAACCACTTTCTAAATTCAACTTTGCCAGCTGTCCACAATATGACACTTTTATTACACATCTTGTTTCAGCGCAAAAAATTATTGAATGACACATTAACCCGACCGCAAACCATTCACACTGCCTCGTTCCTTCAAAACCGCCACCACTACCTTTATCTTCAAAGTATATAATTGCCAAGATGATGCATACCGCAATAGAAAAGCGTCGGCGCAGCTAATGAATAATATTTTTAGCAAAGCCATTAAATATTTTTTAATATCTCTGAATACTTGTTCACTTTGCCCTATTCCAAAGCTTGTCACAATCGTGTCGCAATAACTTTCGCCGTAGACTATTAGGTAATTTTCCGCCAAATTAACTATCAGTATGCAATTACAGAAATCAATGGATTTAGAGCTAACACTTTATCGACATATAATAATACTTTGAACACTAAACTCATAACCACATAACACCAAACAGATAAGGGACCATTTTGAAAATCGTACTTGCCTCTTGGCTTTGATTAATTTTGCACATTAGCCATCGAATCGTTGTTGTTGTGATTAATCGAACTGTCGCAATGGCACAAAACCCTCTAGGGATTCGCTGACTATTACAAAATACATTCGATTCGTTTACTTACATGTTTATGAACTGTATACAAAAACGCAAGAACCACGTAATAATAAACACAAGGAAAACCATTCAAAAGAAGGGACAGTTAGAACGGAAACATAGCACTTGTTTGACGATTGCGGCTGCTCTTCATCATTGGTCGTTTTCGTTTTGGTCATTAAAGAACTCACGATTTAAAGCTTTCTGAGATTTAAAAGGCTGTCAAACACCCTTTACCCAAGCGAAACAATGTGAACAGATTGTTTCCAACTCATACTGAAAAATTCACTGCAGGTTCTCATGTATGGTTGCAATACTTAGTTCCACTGTGAAAGGTGCTAAATTTGGGCTATCCCCATTGAAAGTGAATTTGTGGTATGAGCTGTGGTCAGACGACCAAAATACTACTCGAATACCGGACGAACGTGTTAATTGACACGAATCTCAAAACGTTCACTTCGCTGAAGAAGGTACACTGTCTGCATTGGCAATTGCATCAGAAGCGCTCATACTGACCACATATATAGAGACATTAAGGCATTCCATCCACCAAAAAAAAAAAAACAACAAAAATTGCATACATATTCTGTAAAAAACCGCAAAAATATCCCAATTGCAGATATTATGAAAATGCCAACGAATATCATGATATGTTGTTGTCGGAATCCTGTTTCGAAAGGGCAACTTGATATGTACTTTCGGTTGTGAAATGATGGGAGTGAAAACATAATTATATCCTTGTTACATTTAAGTACTGGGTATCGACTGTTAAGGATACGATATTGAGGTGATAAACAACAACAATAACCACATTTACAGTAAGAGCGCAACCCTTGAAACACTGGCTGCATTAAACAAACCAACGCCAACACCAACGGATCCACTCACAGTATGTGCGTGAGTGTGTGCATGTGGGATTGTTGGTGCAACGAAAAAGACGGCATGTATGAGACGTTTCAGGCAAACAAGAGTAATTGACCTTCGCACTACTTTTGCGATATTATTTAATCACCATGTTAACCAACCAACCGACCAACCGAACAAACAAGCAAACATACGAGTTAAACGCCAAGTCCCGCGAATTCAATAAACGAACCGAACGTTGCGTCGAAGAAGTAAGTTGATGTGTCCGAGTGTGTGTGTGTGTGAAACTTGTAAGCAACTGCAACAACAAAATGCAACGGATATCTTCTGTTGTTGTTTGTTTACTCATGCAACAAGCCGATCGTCGCGATCTCTTGTGATTTTTCGTCTTTGCGCAATGCCCCACAACAGTGTACAGCGCACAGAGGCTACAAGAGCTGTGAGCTTAACTCAGATCGTCGAGTTTAGTGCACACTCTCCCATGATATGGCAATTGCATTAATCATTCAATGAAATTTATACTGGTATTTTTCCTGCAATTGTTTATCGGCCATTGCCTATACGTTGCATGAAAATGTCGGCATGTGTGTGTGTATATGCATCAGGTGGCTTTGCAACACATTTTTCGGTTTTTTAAAGCGTGCACCATACCATCATCAGCGTCAACAACAGCAACTAACAGAAAGCAAAAGCGGTTTGCCTACCAACCTACTTTTTCTCTACTCGTGGCCAGTTGCTTCTCTGTTCTCACTCAATCGCACGCTGTCTCACTGAAATGGCCGTTTCTATCACCATTTGTCTGTTTTGAGATCGCTCACACACAACATTGCACCCAGAAAGCAAAGGAGCTTACCGGAGTCCAGTTTCTGTTTTATAGTCCCAGTCTCCAAGTCACCATGTCGACCAACAAACGTAACTGCGCAATAAGCCACTCGTGCAATGCAACTCAAAATTAAGTGCACAGTACTACAAACTCAAAGGCAGAATCGCCTGAGCGACAATCTCAACAGACCACACCATCAGCTGTCTTTTTGATAGGCGGTCACATGTCGTCTGTCTTACCGGTGTATACGAGAAGTAAGCTTGACTTGTACATAAGCTTACCTTTTACGAGAAAATCATTACAAATGTTGCGCATTTATACCGAAAGTAGTCAAGATCAGTAAATGATGGCGAAAGTAAATTTTGCCGAATCGTTGTTTTTGGGTACTGTATTTGATTCAGTGCTCTGTATCCATGTGATGTCGTTGGACAGTGCATTATTCTATGCCTTCAGCTTGTAAAAGATAGCTTGATTGACCTTGTTGATTTATTGCATCATCATCCCTTCAGTATAAATAGATAAGGATATTTTTAATAATCATATTTGAGAATTTCCCTCAATGTAGGACCAAGCATTGTAATTATTGTGAAAGAGGAAATGTAGTTATGTTTCACATATTAACACGGTCAGTTGGAATAATTTGCATTGCATTGCATAATAGTCATTGCAAACAGCCACTACAACAGCATTATCATCAGCAGTTGGTTAATGGTTTGCACACATTCTCGGTCTGAATGAAATAAACTATATTTTACATGTTTTACTATATTTTACATGTTTTACAATAAATCCAAGAAAAATGAAATTAATAGTTGGCGGTAATCGTCCATTCGAAAACAACACCAATATTATGCCCTCTGATCACAGCATGCATTCACGGCACTCTGGTGGTCTCAATGGACAGCTTTTACAACAAATATCCTCAACGAAGATGTCTGTAAGTGATTGAAACCGGTATATGTATTTGATTTGTATAAAGGTATATAGAAAATTAACATACGTTTACTGATTTTTTTTCTCCAATATGTGTCGAGTAGGATTCGATGTAATACGAATTATACATTCAATAAAGAAAACAGTCAAGTAAACTGGACTGATTCATATATCGCTACACTTTAATGAGGATCATTTTAGTCTTCTTTATGAAAATTCTTAGCATAATTTCGTTATTCCCAGGGACTNAATTTTAGTCTTCTTTATGAAATTTCTTAGCATAATTTCGTTATTCCCAGGGACTGTTACGATGAATGTCTTTTGAAAACTAGTGATGTATGTTTATTAAATTTACATCTTTCCTTATTTTGCCAACTGAACGAGCTCTGTCTAACCCTTATTTTCTGAAAATACAGTGGTACCTCGACATACGAGTGCCCCAACATTCGAGTATTTCGAGATACGAGCCGACGAGCAAGTGATTTTTTGCTTTGCGTTACGAGCGAAATTCGAGATACGAGTCGGGTTCGGTAGTAATAAGCAGTGTTAGTTGCGATTAGTTAATTGCTTCGAGATTCGAGTAATTCGAGATACGAGCAAGGTTGCGGAACGAATTAAACTCGTATGTAGAAGTACCACTGTATCTCATAATTATCATCGAAATACTTTAACACAATATGCACATATTGAAATCGTTTGCATACCCACACAACCAGCACACTATACTTACCACACATTGTACAATATAATTTAATATCTGATGATTAAAAGCTACGAGCAGACGATGAAATAATTAAAAAACTGAAATTAAGTAATAACAAAACAGAAATAAAAAAGTTATACTGAAACTGAATACGACAAATGTTGATATGGATATTTTTATTAATTGTCAGTACAATGTCAAGTAAACGAGATTGTCTGAGGCATCCAGCGACAATACATTATCTTAGTGCAATGATTAAATATGAAAATGGAGCTCCTACGAAGCAACTAATTCCGAGTTAATTGCCTTTTGATATTTCGTACAACCTTTATAAGATAAGAGCAACAAAACCAACAGTACGTACTACAAAACGATTCTCTTGGCTTCGTTCGGTTGTATTTCGCCGTTGGATGGATGCACATGGTAGACACAATAAAATCGTAAAGCTCTAAGTGAGTTCGTTTGCTTTATAGGGTTTAGCCTCAAAAGGTCGAAGTCGTCCTCAGCTAAAACGATGTGATTCATCGGTTCAACGATTCACCGAAATATAAAAATAAACAGTTCGCTAAAAACCTTTAATTGTAAAGCTTCGTTCGTTTCGTTCGTTCCGTTTGTTTGTTTATTGTTTTTGTACAGTTTCGTTTCCAACTAAGTAGATATAACCATACTAATGCTCGAAATGCAATCGGCAACATTTTAGTTTTGTTCGATGTCTCAGCGTTTTTCATTCTCGGCAATACGACCATTTAGCCGTGAAGTTAAAACTTATTTTTAAAATATGATTCATGGGTACATCAAGTAATTAACATATCTAAGTACCATATAAACGCAATGATTTGCAAAAAGGAACCCCACGGAGTAGAAGTACGAAATAAACGTGCGTTCATCTGTCAAAATTTCGCTTAAGCGTGCAATGAACTTGCTCTTTCTGCCCTATTAGGCCCTTCCGCTATATCTTCTTGATGTTTTTACTGAGGTCTAAGGCAACTCTTCAATTAGTGAGCTAATTATGTTGGCATTCAAAGATTTCCCTGGTATTTGCATTCTTCATTTAATTCAAATTGTCAACGACAATCCCATATCTTGAACTTGTTCTGACTTTCGCAATTTGTTATTCATCTATTCACTTTTCATGCGGCATTCAATGATGTGCTGTAGCGTATTATAGTGTGATCGCAGAATCTCGCATAAACTCATTAAATAACTTAATTCGAGTAAAGCGATATACAGATAAATGTTTTTGATAAAATCAAATGCCAATACTAGTAGTCACGTGCACTCACCAACTGCCACACCAACCAATTGGCCGGTTTTCCCCAACAACAATAACAACGACCAAAACAAAATTAAAATAAAGTTTAAAAACAAGCAAACAACTAAATAGTGGTAACTTTTCTCCGAGCCACATGCAATAACAGAGATTCCCCATTTTGCGCACACCCGAATATAGCGGTCAAAATGTATACGGCACTGTACATTATGGCGTTACCTATATCGGCGGCATCACTGTATGGATTAGTCTTAATTTCGTGTCAAACTGTGAGTTTTGACACCCTTAAATGCCCTAAGTCAATTTGCACGGACGTCATGTCGAGAACAAAACACAATTGAACTGTGGCGCAATTCATATGGCTCAGATAGTCCATGTATTTGCTAAGAAACGCGCACCAATAGCCTTGATCTTTGGCAAAGTGTTTGGTTCAGTTTTACGCTCTATCTAGCTATTCAAACATGCATGTGTACTTACAGGTTGTAAAAATATTTAATGTCTTTGAGTTATGAATGAAATGAAAACCCAAAGAGAGCTCATTTCGAAGATTTCGTCATTTACTTTTAATGGAGGACATACACACATGGATATGTAACGCTCAAATTGTATCCAAGCTCGTCTCTAATGAAACAATGTACGGAAATACGCAAGAGTGCAATTATTGGTGTAATCTAGCCGTTTCTATGTAAAATTAACACGTTTGTTGTGTACTCAAGTTCAAATAAAAAATATTTAATAATAACCACACAAAGTTACCTGAACTAAAGATTTAAGCTTTCAAACACTTCAATAAAGAATTTCCCCATTCATTTCAAAAAAGCTATTTTGTCCTAAAGTCGATGAATTATGATTTACCTTCGCAATTAAAACATTATGAATTTGATCACATTTCATTTAATATTGTTGACGTGTAACATTTATGCAATTTGTGAATTACTTAAATGCAAATGAATGTGCCCGTAGAACTATTTTAATTAATTTGTTACGCTCTCAACTTAATGTTTTTTTAACGTTTTCATTGTCAAGGTTTAGGCCGCCCGGTCAATTACAACAGGTACATGGCAAATTAGTGACCGAATATACATAGCAAATACGGCGGTTTGCTGAAAAAAATGCGCATTAAAAAAAAAAACTCCAAGCCATGATCCTTATTGAATCATGTCGAAAGCAGTTTAGTTGATTGGAAAATGTGGTATATGGGTCAAGCGACGCTTATTCTCAACATACAGTACGATTACGTGCTTGCTATGTAAATTAACTATTACAATTTGTCCAGCTTCAGAATAGGCACACTGGTAAGTGCCAAGCTAGCTGTCATTTCCAATGAGAAATTATTGTTTTTCTTTAAATTAAGTACTTTTACTTGCCCTTCACTAAAATGTAATTGAAAACTTTTGCTTGCTAATGACAGAAACAAAAATTCCCATCAGCAAAATATAAACCACAATAAAGCTCATTAAAAATTAACTTGTCCTGCGAATCGAAATTAGATCCACCTACGGTTTCTAGTTCTTTTCAACTAGACTATAGGTCCAAATAAAAAATATATCTGTACGGCAATCCCCGAATAATTGCAGTGAATCCGGGGTAACTTAAATCGTCTATAATCGTACTCCTATACTCTTACTACTTACTTACTCTTTATATAATTCTGAATCTCTTAACAGATCTTCCTCTTAAAGTATGGGTCTTCAAAAACAGTACCTCCGCTATGGGCGATCGGCGAGAGATCACATACTTGGTTGGATTGGTGGAGGAGGTAGCCGAGGAGGTGGTGGAGCACGACATCATCATTCACACCACACATCTAATGGCACTACCACGGGAACTCCAAGCGGACAACCGAGGCTGACGAATCGACCGACACCGCTATCAATGCTTATATCACAAGGAGTTAAAATCAACAACAGTACGTATTTGAAACACACAATTCATTAATTTTCGTTGCCAAAACATTTTGTATGAAAAACAACACTCAGTGAGAGTTTATTTGTTTTACGTGTGTGGTTGTGAGTTTAAGAACCAATGCCATTTCCAACCGCTTGGGTAATCGAATGTGCAATTCCAAGAAATTAAAATGAAAACTCCCAAACCACCAGACAGTGGCAAATTACCTAGGAACGAACCCATGAAGACCACTGGTTGTCAATGGCGAGTAGAAATACTACCGAGAACTGCTCCAACAAGAATACTTTGCATCGCGATGTAACCTCTAAAGGCTATTGTGTTTCCTCTTTCCAAAAACGATAGCAAATTTCTCAGACACATAAAAAGGCAAAAGCACATTCATATTTGATAATGCAAGAAAAATATAAAAGAGTCGTTCAACAAATGACGATCATTTTCAACACCGTGGTACGTCAAACGCACTTGATTATAGTAATGCTCAATATTTATTAACTTTTCGTAATGTACTGGTGTTGGGCAATAGAAGAAAATGTATTTGTTTCGTTTTGTTTTCAATGTACATCTCATAAAAAAGTGGCAATTCCCAAAAATAACTGGTCATTGCTAAAGAAGTGGTCGATCTATGAGCGTCCATTATGTAAATATATTTCAAACGTGTATTTTGCACATGAACAAACAAACAATCTCATAGCAACGAGAAATGCGGTGAGGTGTGTATGTTGGTAATTTATCAAGGAAAATCGTACATCGCAAGGTTATGAAGTTATTGCATTACCTAAAGCACGATCACAAATATTGGTGGCAGAGAATGTTCGACTATGCACTTTTGGCCGCTAAAAAATTGCACAAGTTTTGAAGGAATTCAGCGACGAGTGATTTGACTTAATTGAGATGGGTAGGATTTTTGTCAATCTTTTGTCAAGCCGTAGATCTCTGGAGCACTCTCTCGGAATTCTTTGTTAAACACCAGCAGCCACGTTAGAGCGTCATAAATAAATAGACATGTCAACGCAAGTCTATGAGATGCACTTCGAATAGTATTTGCACAGACTTGAAAACCTATGTATATGCATAGTGTGTGTATGTGCATATGCAAGAGCACTCCAGCCGGTCTCAAAGTAAATATGAAAATGTTGCAAAATCAATTTTGGCCAAAAGCACACAAGCTACACGAATACACACACAATTAAGTTCCAACGGCAGAAAAAGAAGTCAATGAACATGTTCCGCACCAACCCAAAAGCACCTGGCAATTGTCAGTGTGTCTGTACGTTGGAAGGTGTTACTTGTACGTTATATTGTTGAGTTTCGTTTGTTGTTGTGAAAATATCAACAAAAACCAGAATTATTCATCAACGAATTGGAATGTTATGATTTTTAGTATAATTTTGTCTCCAAAAGTATTAGAAGAGTATTGTCTTTATAAGTATTGTCTTTTCGGTAATGTAGCTTCAACACATTTTGGGGATAACATTTGACAATCTTATTTTTTATATTCTGAATCTTAAAGCAATATCAGGCCTTTATTAATTGCAAAAGAGAGACGGTACGGCTAGATCATGTTATAATTGATGACCAATTCAATTTCGGAGAGAATCCGTTGAAATGTACGAGCAAAAAACGTATTAATTAAAAATACATGCTGGGCCTAGTTTTGCCTTTGTTGATTTATGTAAATGCAAAGACACAGCCATCGTACAGGGTTTAGCACTAGCTCTATTATGCAATTAGCATTTGTCTACACAAAATCAAAGTTGCATTACATAACTAGCTTAACTAATACAATAAAACCGCAAGCGCAGTCCCCAAATGAGCATTTTTTGCACTGCTGTTCAGAAAATTCCGTTCAGAAATTACACCGTGAAACAAAAGTTGCGCAAAACACGTAAACTTCAGAATACACACCCCAGCAAAGATGTTGCAAGGAAAGACTTTCAATGCGGAAATCGCCGAAAAATATTCGATCCTCCATCCGCTTCATGTTATTCGATGCATCATTTGCACGGCCTTCAAAGCGAATTTCTGAGAAGTTGTTTACTATCGCGGCTTATACGTTTTCTGTCGTAGCTGAAGCATCTCAGAAATCTGAAAACGGTACAGCTTGTATTCTTGTAAAGCGTGTTATTATAAACAATCTAGCTATCATATTGTAATCTCATTTTGAGATGTAAATCATTTAGAAAAATACATTAATAATATACCATAGACATATCCCAGATTTGTAGTGACGGTCCAATATAGATTTGTTTTAGTAGTACCACAACACCTAAGCCAATATGGGCAATTTCCTAGCATTTTCTTTATAACAAGGGCATACTTATTTTAGACATTATTTACTAACTTCAATGATCTATACAGACATTCATTACAAATGGCCATAGTTAATTACATATGGTTTCATAGTTTAGTTCCGTGTGAAATAACAATTTTGGTATATGTATAGTTAAAATTTACAATCTGTGAAAATGCTTTTTGAAAATAGATATGTGTAAGTAACATAAGAGCAACAGACAGTTTACAAACAATAACAGCAACAACATTTCAAAACACAAGAGCAACACACACTCAAGCTTTATTGTAATAATATTTTGGTTATTTGTAATATTATAAAGCTCATATTTCGCTTTTGTTTCCCCATGACATAGACACTCAGCAGTAAGTGTACACTTGAAAATTGTGTTTTATACCTAACAGTTAATTATTCAGGGTAAAATGCTAGTTTGCGAATGTAATTTCACACATTGGCGTCAAATCATATTCAAAATGGTTTCAATTTGAGATTACACGACCATAACTTTAAGACCATAAACGAAATCTATAAACTTTCAAATAAATAAACTCTGAAATAAAAGAAGTTTTGCGTTTTGATATGCTATCGGCAGTTATATAACTCACCCGATTGTATGCTTTTGAAAAAACAATACAAATTTTCAACTTCCATGTGCAAAGAAATATTTCTGATAAGAAATTATTGGAGAAACAAAAAAAATTTTAAGACAAAACGTCAGCTTGACATTGATATGCATTTTGTTATAAATAAACAAATTCACATATAATCTTCAATGGTATTTCATCATAGAATTGCACAAGTGAAGCGTTTAGTATCGTGATAATAATGCAAGAACAAAGTTTGTGTGTGTTCGTTTGAAGGTATTTACTTAGTTTGAGTGCGTGTTATGTGTGATTGTGTGTGAATGTTGCGTTTATGCTTTGTATGTCCTAAATGCTTATTGGCCATATCAAATTAATCAGACGCTCAGAAAACGCTTTACACAAGTGCTCTTAACCACCCAAGTGGCTGCCTGATTGGCCCTTGTCGTTACGTCTTACTCATACTCAGTCTCGTAATTGCACATTTGTGTTCATTCATATGTATTTACGACGTATTGCTAGCAGGGGTATAGCCGGTGTGAGTATGAAATGCCGAAATGAAAGGGAAAGGAGAAATTCAATGCGGCCTTAGTAAAATTGCCACTGATAATAAATACTGATTTTAATCGGGCGCAAACACAAAATGAGAAACATACAGAGAGACAGACAGCCGCAAACCGGCCCCGCGTATAACGCATATCACATAAGCAAATTGTTTGGGTTGAATGGATCGCTTTGTATATGCTATGGAATTCCCTTAACCTTGATGATGCGATTTTTTGTTTCTTAGCTTAATTGAGTTTCTCTGTTACCCCCCTATTTTGTGTAACTTTCTCTTCGGTCGGTTGACTGACTGAAGTTTTGACACAGTAAACAACCGTAAGCACCGCAACAATAACAATGAAATGAGCCCAATATGGATTTCTTGCTTTATTTGTATTGTAGATAGCAACATGCATACCATTCGATTGTTACAAATTCAAGGTCAAGCGCCACCGCTGCCAATTTATGAATATTTCATTTGAAAAGTATAAATTGCCGTTTTGGCTATCTTTGTTATTCATCCGCGTATAGAGTTCATTGGTAATGATAATTTTTGCGGTTGTTGTTGTTTAATCTAAGACAATTTTGTTTTATTTTGGCGGCGAACGAAATCTCTGTATAATTTATAGAGATTTACCAATATGTATGTCCACATTACAATATGTTGTGGTTGCCAATTGACACATAATGAAGTGGTATGCAAAACTATCATATCCGAATTAATTTTACCTATATGTTTTGCAATTTCTTCAAAAGACAAAAGAAACCCAGATAATTACAAATCAATTAATATGGGACAGCCTCATGCATTAATAAATCCCCTGTAATGCTCACATAGAGTACTAGCGCACACAGTGAATAGACAAATTCAATTTTTCATATTAAATAGTATGAGAGATATGAGATAATCCAGGCGTCTCAGCATAACTGTACAGTTCAATTCATAATTATATCGGGGTGTTACAAATGCAATGAAAGATTTCATACAACTCCTCCTGAGGAGGGTGTGTAATACAACAAGAAACCCAGCTGACCACAAATTGAAATGCAGAATAGTAAAAACAGCCCAGTTGGCCCTCAATAATTCAGCATACTTGGCAAAATTCTGCACGAAAGTTAACGCCCGTTCTGCTTTTTCGGTCAGTTGAGGTCTAACGAGGTTTTACCGTTGACATATGTATAGCAACAACAATTGCAACCAATACTAAAAAATAAGCAAGCGACATAAATTATGTACATACAAACCGTATTAATATTAAAAATATATTTATATGTGTTTTCTATTTAAAAAAAAGAAACTATTCATTCTTATGGCTTTATAAACATTTTTGTAAACATTTTGTGAAGATTTTTTTGAATGATTCCCAAAATTATAAAGATAGTTATAATGATAGTATGTTATCAACATTCGTAGCGTGATTCTACTTTTGAGTAATGCTTACTCTAATTAAACACTCAGCAATGCCGATGGCTCAGAATGAGGTGCCAGAGAATGCATGCAAGGTGAGCTGAATTCACTGCCACTGTCTTCGGTAACAATATGGCTAATTTCGTATTCAGTTGAGCAACGGTACTACCATGATAATGACCGCGCAATTATATTGACCGCCATTGGACACAATTAAAGCGCTCATTAATTAATACGTCCGTATTTATTGAAACGTTTCATCGATGCTATTGATTGTGTTTGTGCGCGAGAGTGCATGTGTCTGTTTTTGTAAAGATGTTTTATGCTTGATATTGATACAATAAAGGAAACAACAAATGGCAAATAAAATCAACAAATAGTTTGATTTACATAACAAAACAAGAATCGGTTTTTCAAATAATTGTAAAGATAAGTAAATGCAGTACGGTGCTAAACGATCGTCTCAAAACCAATCTATACCGGCCTCTAAACTAGAACCGCATTCCAAGCCATATAGGCACATTGCTTATTTGTTTGTTGGTTGTCACAAAGTTACAGCCGAATAAGAAATTCAACACAAAACACGGTTCGGAACGATGAGAGTGGCCTATAGAAAGTATTTTCAGCATGGCACGCAGGCAATGCGTTCTTTTCTCAACTATGTGTTACGTATGGGCAGTAGAGCGCAGGGTTCGATGCTTAGTGCAGAAAATGATAATGACGCCAATTCCGTTCAGATTAATATCGTGACGTGTGCGGTGTGTACACAGGATTTTATAACGTTCGCTAATTTGTCGCAACGATTTAGTAATAAAGCGAAATTCTGCTCTGCCGGTATGTACAACATAATGCATATTCCATCCCAAGCACACAATAAATTCCCTATGAAAACAAACTCTAATATCGTACGATGCCAAAGTGTGGTAGGCAAACTTAATGTCAAAGTTTTCATCAATATGTGCTGAACACTAACCATCGATAAATTTTACAGAGTAAACTTATACAAACATGTGTACATACATGCATACTTACCTACGAAAATGGCAGTGTCGTATAGAAATGAAACGTCAATGTAACAATACGAGCAGTACGTCAGCATTTTCCAACTAGCAACACAAAAACTCACTCCAACATACTTCTAAAGTACATACACACACAGACCTTGGACAAATTGGACATGACAAAATCTTATGTGTTGTCCATTAACGTAGATAGGTTAATTAATTGTTTTTGAAATGTAAGATTAAAGTTGCCACATAATTATGTTGTGTTTTGTTTGTGTCTCTTCCAACAGATAGACTAGCTGTGATAATCATCGGAATAATAACATTAATTTTAGGTATTATATTATCATCAATTCCATGGTTGGATTATTTCATTTTAAAGGTAAGCAAAACCATTTTACGCCTTTTCACCGCTACATCTCATTGATTCATGCAACTTATTGTGTTTGTAGAACTTGCGGCTGTGGAATGATACACTCAGTTTTCATTACTGGCAGCGACCAGGTGTCATACGTCTGACAAAGGTCTATATTTACAATGTGACCAATCCTGATGGCTTCCTTGGCGGTGATAAGCCTCGACTTCAAGAGGTGGGACCATTCGTTTACAGGTAATTTATTGTGGAAAACGAAGAACCCCCCACAAGACGATCATATTTTGTCTAGAACATTCCCAAGTGCATATAATTAGTTTCATTACAAATCCATTTGAATAAGTGTTTGCTTCAAAGGACTTAACAAACACCGAAATCAATAACAACTACATTTAATCATTAGTTATAAACAAAAACAAATTAATAAAGTTGTAGCAATAAATTATTTACTTGTTTGCTCATTACAGCATAGTAAGGAGCTGTAAATGATAAAATATTTGTAATTAAAGTTGCCAACTGATCAGTTCTAATATCTCTAAAGCACATCTACAGTTAACTGTTTTGAGTTTCAAAAGTGTAATTATATTTATGGGACTTATCTGGTATAAATATTAATAGAGAAGAGTCTACAAGAAAATGAGCAGGTCTAAAGCATATACAACTCTTTAATATCTATGGGTAAAAATATCGCCCTATTGTAATGAAACCCTTCGAATCCATATAATTTGAGAATTGGAATTGACAGATCAACGTAAAAGAATGTACGTTCTAGAGTTCCAAAGTGTTGACCATTCTAGATTTAGCAACCAATTAAGTTGACCGACCATTTTCTTGAGGAAATAATAGTGGAATCAAGAAAATTATATAAATTTCTAGAGTTTCTATGAAACCGGGTTAATAATTACCATATAAATGTTTTGTAAAAATTAGCTTCCCATTGGAACGTGTAGGGCAATTTGCTTCAGTGCATTCTCAGGTTAAAACCTTGTAACACATTTCCGCACTATCTAATTTCACTTACAAATGTTAATCCATATTTTAATAATTTTTTAAACCTACGCAAGTATGTTTTTTTTTTCTTTTTCCTTCATTTTTTATTTTCTTATTCATAAAATGTGATTTTTTCGCTTACACCTAGAGGAATGCTGCTTAATGATTGAATGTGCGAAACTTGATCTTTGGTGTGATAATGTCGTCATGGCAATGTTGACGAGGGGATTTTTATTATGACTACCTGAGAATCTAATAAAATGATAATCGAAAGTAGATCTACATTCGGCTCATACTAGTTAGTTTGTTTTGTTCGCTCAATTAGACGTCAAGTGGACTGTATGCAATGGCTGAAAAGTGGAATTTCTTCATCCTCGTGCAATAGTAAAGTATATTGCAAAGGTGGTCCAGAAGCAATTATACCTATTAACTGTAACAGTCCAGAAAATGGCCAACAAAAAATGCTCTGTCATGTTTCTAATTGATGTCTGGTAGCGGCAGTGAATTGCAAATATGCATATATGTACATGTACATACAACCCAAGATTCAAGCAATAAATGTATGCATTTCATTATAGTCCGTTATTTATCATAACATCGAATAAATATTCCTGTTTTTATTAAATCCAATAAAACCGATGCGGAAATTATCACATGACTAAACGAACTATTAGGAAATATAATTTGCTGATCCGCAATAATTTTGTTCACAATTTTGATCAAATCTGACTTAGCATTAAGTACATACACAATTACAAATAAAATTACAATTAAAAAATAATGCAAAATTTCTGATTGGTCAATTTTGTATACATTTTGTTTCGAAGCATTTGCCAAGCCAATGTTAATAGTTTTACTTGGTGTATATTTTTATATTTATCTTTGTTGTCATCGTCCCCTACTCTCTAACGAAATGAATAATTACCTAGTGTGCGATGTGAAAGGGGGATAGCGGTGCTTTTGCAGTCTGTTTTCAACTGTATACCACTAAAATGATGCCTCGACTGTGGCTAATTCGGTGTTCCGTGGTTGCCCGAAACTGTAATAAAGCATGAAATGACAGACCCAAATAAATGTCACCTAATGACTCTAATATGTACGGCCCGAGCGTAAAGCCCAAAAACCAACGTCAACGAGATGTATGTGCGAGACTATTTGTCCTATTGTTGTAAATATTTCATATTGTGGAAATGTTGTTGTTTATTTGTGTGCTTGTTAGGTAAAACAGAAAATTTAGATGGCATTAACAAATGCCCACATGTTATATTGTTGAACGCTTTATGGAGTTCACAAATGAAATAAAAACAACAACACCATTTTAATTGAACGTACTTGCAATGGGGAATTTTTGTTTATTTACAAACCTTTTTTGAACTTTGAGCAGTTTATAAAACCTTTTTAATGTCCAGGTAAGAAACGAAGCAAAATATGCTTTAAATGATTTCAAATTGTTATAATAGTAGCAATGCTTATAGTTATGTCGTTAACAATACCAATGACAACAACACAGATACGGACACCAACCCCAACCATAAAGAAGTCGTGATTAGATTTATGCCCAAGCATTACAACACCTTCATGCCCACATTACGAAACAAAGCCTTAGAACGTGTTCAGGAGCGCCTCGCACGCAAACAAAAAAATTGAATTTTGAACTTACCCTGTCGTTGACATTGACATTCAATTGTCAGTGGTTGATGACTTGATGCAAAGCCATTAGAGGTGGATGCGGTTTTAAGGTCTTCGCCTCACCCTGACTTTGCTTCGCTATTGTGACTTTGGCAATAGGCCGTTACACACTCCCATTTATAAAACAGAAATGTTCATAAATCAAGTCATTAAGTTGTTAAACAAACATACGCGTATTCATTTATTTTGTGATATGAAATCCCCTAAAACTGAAACAAAATGTGTTAAAATAGTGTATATTTTTGTTTTTTGCAGAGAGGACATGGAAAAGGTGAATGTGAAATTCCACGACAATTTTACGGTCTCATACCAGCACAAGAAGATCCTGCAGTTTGTTCCTGAATTGAGTATCGATAAGAATACGCCTATACTAACTCCAAACATACCACTGCTGGTAATTTTGATATGCACTCAAGAAATGAATTGATAATAACGTTGTTGTCATTATTAAATTTCAGACTCTAACAAGTCTAAGTCCTAAACTAGGATATCTGCTGTCAAAGACCATTTCTATGGTGCTGACAGCGGCGAAATTTAAGCCCTTCATAAATGTAACCGCCGATCAGTTGGTATTCGGCTACGATGATGCACTAGTCAGTTTGGCTCATAGATTTTATCCAAAGAATATGAGACCAATGGAACGGATGGGACTTCTATTGAGCGTAAGTCCGACGTTTGCTTGCAATCGTGAAGAGAGTTGATTACAATGAATTTTCCAATTTAACAGCGAAACGGAACCCTCACCGAAGTATCCGCCATTAGGACTGGTCAAGATGATATGAACAAATTCGGTTACATTGACCGTTTGAATGGTTTGGATCGGTTGCCCCATTGGAATAAGCCACCATGTACGAATATAACGGCTTCGGAGGGGTCATTCTTTCCACCCAGGGATATAACCAAATCGGATATGGTGTATTTGTATGACAAGGACTTATGCCGCGTGATACCAATGAAATTCAAAAAGCGAGTCGAAAAAGATGGTATGTTTAACAACTTCCCGTAGTACATAGTAACTGTAAGCTTGTTTTTGATTTTGCCATATTAGGAATAGATGCGGATTTGTATTATCTGCCCGAAAACACATATGGGGACTCTGCTAACAATCCCGATAATAAGTGTTTCGACACCAATGACTATTTGGCAGTTAAAGGCCTTCAGAACATAAGTCCATGTCAGTATGGGGCCCCTGTGTATATTTCGAATCCCCATTTCTATCAGGCAGATCCCAGTCTGCTGGATACCGTAGAGGGCTTACAACCAGATAAGGAAAAACATGAGACCTACTTTAAAATACAGCCTGTATGTTAACCAAAACAATAGAACTTATTAACTAATCTTTAGCAAAAACTTACATGGTATTCTTTGGTACAGAAATTGGGTGTGCCATTGGAAGGCAAGGTGCGTATTCAGTTGAATTTAAAGGTGACACAAGCGCGCAACGTCCAGGCCGTACGCGAGTTTCGTGATTTTGTGTTTCCCATCATGTGGCTCGAAGAGGTAAGATTTGGCACGGGCTTTTTTGTGCATACCAATTGTTAATTTGTCGCTTTTCAGGGAATTTCCGAGTTAACACCTGCCATACGACGTTGGATGTTCTTAGCCACAGTCTTTGCCCCGAATGTTATCCCCATCGGGTCGTATCTAATGATCATTGGAGGGGCGTTCGCTATTGTATTTACTTTGGTGCGAGCCTATCAGAATTTTGTGTTCGCCCATGATCCAACACTGGAAATTCTGGAGATGGGTCGGCGTTCGCTGAGACGCGGCAGCAGCTTTATTGCCCAGCATCAGCACAAATTCTTACATCGCGAAAGTTACACTCTACTTAAAACTATGCCAAATACCCTTGTCGATGACAAGGACGATGCGTTGCCAATTATAAACACAAACAATGACAACAGCACTAATGATGACTCATCATAGTATTTCTATATACCTAGGGCTTATTTTCTCAACTAAGACAAACATTTATATTCGATGTTAGATCTAAGTTTATCCAGAGTATAGTCGAAGGGAGGAGGATGTTTTCCGCCACCCTAACGAGTAAAATAGTTAAGGAGTTGGCGAATTGAAGTGATAAATGTGATTTTAGCTGTATATGTTGAAATTAATACAATTTCATATGTAGTATAGGTGAAACTGTCACACAAACTCAAGTGCATATGTTGTGTGAACCAAAGCGCATCGAACACTGATCTATTGAATATGCATCTGATTGTGCCGATTGTGTAGCGCCAAGGTAATTTTTTATGATTTTCTTTAATGTTTTTAACTTATGTTATTTGCGTATGTGGATGAGATATATATTGACCTAGCGCATTCGTTCCTGTAGTTTGAATGCATAATGTCCAAGGGCAGTTAGTTTTATTGTGTTATGGTTTAGCAATTGCAAAGGATATTCCAAATATATTTAATTCATAAAGAATATGTATGTACTTCAAACCGATCATCATCTAGGCATATAGGTACAAGCTCCATAGTATGCCCCCTTAATATTTAAGCAACATTCTCTACAAACCAAAACTCTTATCTACTCATCTACACACATTACAACTAAATCTATCCATAACTACCATTTAGGTTTTAGGCTGTTTTTATTATGTCTGTGGGAATTGTAATTGTAGAATTCACACAAATTTGCAAAGTTACTTCACAAAACTCAAGTAGCGGCTTGATTAAATTGCGAGTTACTTTTTTCTACATTTGAAATTATATTTGACTAAAACCTTATTTTAAAAAGCGGTTAACTATTTTCTATACAAACACATACATATATATGTATATGTATTCATACTCTTGGCATATATGATAAGATTATAATTTAATGTGAAAAACAATGCATATGTATGTATGGTCAAGTTTCGGTACCTAGTCATTTTTTTAACAAAAATGAACATATTTTATTATTACTTTTAAGCTTAAGTAAACTCTTTTATTAACAAATGTGTATTTGTAAATGAAAAACATAAGTGCAGAGGAAAAAATCAAAAAATGTGCAATGATTATGAACCTCACTATCAAATTTTTTCTACATATAATATAATATTTAATTTAAAATGTTGGTACATTATTGGTTTATCTATCGTTTTGATATTCAAAATGTTTCGAATGTTTTACGAATAATAATTTAATTTTGTCGTACAAAAATTTAAAAATAGCGTTTGACTTCATTCCAGATGTGAACATGTAATGCACTTTGCATTCCCAATTTGTTTCAACTCGACTTAGTTCTCAGTTCATTTAGTCCTGTTCGCTTTCATTTCGGTACAATTTTCATTCCCAGTCAACAACAGCGAGAGTTGTCCAAGGAAGTGAATACCTTTGCAGTCAACTATATGCAGCAGTACGTGTATATGCTATACGAACGCAATTTAACAGAGAGCGAAACGCCTTAAAGGGTTTCATTTAACTAAATGCCAACTGCAGAAACTGCACATTGCATGTACATGTATATGTATGAACAGTGTATGTTTCCATAAAATTTCTGTGCTCAAGTCACCAAATTGCAACTGGAACGAGAGTGGTATTTTCAACTGCTTCTCCAATCTGTTTTTGTCTTTGCTGGCTCTCTCGTTATAACAAACTAAACTTTTACAAATTAATTGAATGTGTGTTCAATTCATTTCGGTGTTTAGCCTGCAACATCCACAGAGGTGCATAGCAAATCACACCAACAGAGAATAATATAGAATTACTTAATTAAATTGATAATGAAGCAATCAATTTTTTTCATTAAAAAACCCATAACTGCCCAAAATTAGTTTTACAAATTTAAGTCAGGAGAAATCTACATATTGGACAGAAAAATATTTTTAATTTTTTCTACACACTTCAACGACTTCATTTTAAAATTGTACTTTACTTACCATAAAAAAACACAAAGGAGGGTATCAAGAAATTCGACGAGGCCAATTCTATTACTTTTTTCGATATTTTTGTTTTTGTTAATGGTACCCGCAATCGTAACATTTCAATTTTTAATTTGTTGAATGCAATCATCTGTTATAACGGTGCTAGGGGAGCACAGGGAACAAGAAGAGCCCAGGTCATGTTCAGCTAAACCATTTTTATGATTACTTTTTCATTGTTACATTTTCGCATGCACTGGAACAAATTATCCTAAGTGTGGTTTTTTGTTTTGATTTTTTCCAAACGCTTTGTTTCACAAATTCAATTTGTAATTTGTCAAATGCAAGGTATAAAAAACTTTCAAACAAACTTGAGCCATATTTGTTTTTACCCTTACTCACTGAGCCAACACAATGTAACGATGGTAATCGTTGCCATCAACATTCCACTTTAATATATTTTGGGGTGATTTATGAGGAATTTAAAAATAAAAAATAAACAACAAACAAATAAAAATGAACACCCGACTGTATGAAACTTGTACGAAAACCCAAATGAACATGGGCAGGTATTGTAAGGAGAGCCCGTCACTTTCCCACCCAAGCAATTTGTAATCTTCAATTTCATCATAACAAATAAAATTATTTTCAAACGGATATAAAGAAAAGTATAAAAGGTATTGTGAACATCAAACAGGACGTCAAACCAGAAAACTTCAAAATATTTTACGACTCCTTCAAATTATAGTTTCACACAAACAATCAACGTCCCGTTATTTATTTTCTTTTTCTTATATTTTCTTTTCAGAAGGAAGCAAACGAAAAATTGAGGCATAAACTGAAAAAGCCCATGCGGCGTGCGTGGTCAGACTAGCAAATAAGTGATATTACGAGGTTGTGGTAGCTGTAAGAACAAAAGTGGCCAGCAAGTATTTAGATGGTAGGAGTGCAAGGGAAGTTGTTATTTTCCAGTGAAGGCGTTTTTCCGTCACAAGTCAAAAATTCGTAAATCATTTTATGTTCCAACATTGAATAATATCCCATTGAGCAAGAAATATGGTCCTCTGTTACTAGTGAATGAAAAGGACGGTCAGAGAGTGGCCCGATTGGTTGAACAATTCTACGAAATTTTTAGAACTCATTCTGCAGACCAATTTTTTTGTTGGCTTTTGCAATAGAGTTAAATGAAAAACTTGAAAATTATTAGCATGGCCTGGACCTTGTGAAATATATATTCTCTGGAAGTGCTCTGAACCCTATATTTTTCTTTTCAATGTTGCATGAAGACTATGGCCATCTATTAAACTAGGAAACAAACGATGATTAAGGTATTATTCTTCAGTCAATATTCAATTGCAAGGCTTTTGAATACCCTGTAATTTAGAATACATACATACTTGGTCAGATTAACACTCCTGCTAATTACAATGAATTTCACCTTGTTGTTCTGATACTTTCAATATTATTAGTCCTATGTCAATAATTTAAATACTAGAAAAACTTAGATCTGACCAACTACTAGACAACTAAATAAAACATTTAAAATTTAAAACAAACGCACGCCACTTTACGTATGCCAATTAAGTCCCACTAGTTCTCATATAATGTGTAGAGTAAGGAAATTATCTAGAAACTTAGTCACATGGGTAAATTTTTATGGAGAGACCATAACTTCTAGGCGGAACATACCTACATTTATGGGGCTTATTTGTGTGACAACAATATGTATTAAAACAAATGTACATTAGGTTTTGTACACAAGCTACCAGAACCTTTAACTTATATCTGTTAAGGGTCCCCATTTTCAATACCAAATTGTCGTAAAAATCCTTGCACAAAATTGCAATCGCCTAAGCATCTCGTTTGTGATCTATCTTTCAACAAGATGACAACCCGGGCATCAGTTCATGATAAAGATTATGTACTCACAAGTCTACTCTATACCCTTAAGGCGGATGCAAGGATGGTTATTGAGGCAATGTGCCTTATTGAAACATCCATCATTTAGTGGCGTCACATGAACATAATAAAAGTTTATTTTATTTCAAAAACATTCGCCATTATGAGAGTATATTAATATCGATTCGTCTATATTCATACTTCCCTATGTATACTTCCAGATGGTCAATAGAAACAAATAATCTACCATTCCGTTCTGTCCGTTGCTTCTAAATATATACACATCGCTACCTACTGCCAAATTGTATTTCTTCTACTTAGTATTATATGTAATAGAAACCTTTATACCAAATATCATAAATTTATATCATGTAAAGTCATCGCAATAGCAATAGACGGCACAAACGAACATGCCAAAATTAACTTTGGTATTAACTTTTAAATTAACTGATGTAGTAAGCAAAACCTTTTCAACGATGTCTCCCTTTAGCATTACAACTAAATATTCCTTCTCTCCATGGTATAAGCACTCTATCGAAAATTGAGTGAGCAGCTCTTCATTGATATCACGCCATAGAAAAACAATTGGTAAATTTTGACAATATGTTGCATCGATAATAACATAGAGACTCATCTGCAAACTCATCTGCATCGTTCTGCAACCCTCCCTAATAGGTTTTTTAAGTTTACAAATACCTATGAGCACTAGTTTAGCTATATCCGAATAGTTAAATATTCCGAACCGTAATAATAGTTTTCGCCTAAATTTGCACAAAAATTGATTCTTGAGATATTAATTCTCTTCAACATTTTTCAATATTTCTTAATATTTTTACAATTGGAGGGTATTTATGCGTCGACCAGGCTTATAATGATATTCTAACTTATTTTCATTGTTATAGGGCAATCAAAAAGTGCGAGCTTCAGGCATAAAAATCCAAGTAGACAAATCTTTGAACGAAACTCGGGGAAGTAAGAAAATGTTCTTTTCGTTTTCGCCCTTCCGTAGCTAATAAACTGATGGAATGCGGTGTGCTTGCGCCCTTGAATACTCTTCCACCCTGTCTTTGTGGTTTCCCAAGTCAGGACCNTACTCTTCCACCCTGGCTTTGTGGTTTCCCAAGTCAGGAGCTGGGAAAATCTGTTCGAGAAAAATCACGTGTCAGCTTGTTGCCCACTTAAGAATATTNTCTTTGTGGTTTCCCAAGTCAGGACCAGGGAAAATCTGTTCGAGAAAAATTACGTGTCAGCTTGTTGCCCACTTAAGAATATTTGAACGCATTTCATACGCGTTGATAGGATTTCTTATGAATTATACAAGAATATTCAATCCCCACAAACTGAAATCGAACATCCACCCTACACCAACATCACCATCAGGCACCGGTACAATACAATGAGCCATATTAGAGTATGAGTCCACTAAGCTACTTGTTCGTTATAATATTTTTGTTTTTACAATATGGTATTCAAGAGATATTTCAATTTCGTATATCAAAGGGACAGGAGCAGGAAAAGCACAGCAAATGGCAAGAACCGAAAAACAAAGACACCCAGTGCATCTGAACGAGTGTTGAGTTGAGTCCCGTCTCGACTCGGCAATTGTCCTTAGAATTTTGCCTGAGGTAAACATTTTGCCATTGCTTAAGCTGGCTGAAAATGTTGCCATGTGAATTTCTATGCGTATGGTGTGCGTGCAGCAATATTAGTGGTAGTGCTAAGATTGAAATGTCTTATACATATGTACAACTGGGGAATTATTTTGCTGTTCATGTTCAATGGTTTACAGTATGGTTGGCGAGTATGGCCAAAAGTAACATCGTCTTTGTGAAAGTTGAATAATTTGTATGAATTGTTATTGGCTTCGATTGCCTAACAAATGGGGCGCTAAGCTCTTTGTTATTGTTTCTTTTACGACAGCGTCTGCTGCCCCTAATCGACTCGAAACGAGGGTAGTGGTGTGAAGTACTACCGAGAAGGGTGAGTGCTATTAAGGCACAAATTATGGCCTTATGATTCAAATTCAAGGATGAAGTTTTATTTTTATGATAAATTCCTCATAATGGTCAAATTAAATACAATCACATTGTCGTAGTATTAATTCGTATAACCTCTGGAATTCAGGAATTGTGACAATTAAAACTGGTGATTAATATGTATATTAGAATTAGAATTAATTTAATTTATTTAATAAGACAATGATTTACTTGATATTTGTATTTTCATTATTTCATTGGACACAGTGAATTCCACCAACAATAATAATAAAATATTTAAATATATCTGGTTGATTAGATCAATTAGCATGGAATTAGGAGATATATTTTTAACATACACTTTGATTTGTTACTTATCTTTGTTCTCCAAACACTCTAATCATTGTCTGTCTATATAAACCAATTGAGTATGAAATTAACATAATATCAAGAAGTTAAAGAAGTAAAGTTAAAGAGCTAATGAACCGTCCACTTAATGGGACCCATCCATATACTATGTAATGCCTAAGGCGTAAATATCATAATATTTTATATATAATAATTTTAACGTAGATAATGTGTTCAAAATATAGATAATTCATACAAAAAGTTATACAATTTGGCAGCATTTTAGAATGAGAATAATATGTATCATGAACCGCAAGCACGAACCAAAACCATCAACCGTTTAAATGCATCAACTCACCCTATGCACAAACCATAAATTAAAAGAGCTTTTAGTATATTTCCCATACACTGAACTGTAATGCCAATTCGAAAAACTACTTGATGATAATCAGTCACATTTGATATTAACTTGCTTTAATAAACTTTTCACCACGCAAATAAAAGTTTACCGCCCTTCATTGGTTGCTGGCCGAACACTAAATCAACAACAATTTTAATTTGAAAAATTTGATCAGATAATTATTTTCCAAATATATGAGCGATGTTTCGATATATGTATGTATATAGCTTTGTAGCATATTAAGTGTGTGTCATATATTACAAAGCACCATATAAAGCACATTTCCTGGTAAGGAACAATTCCACATAATTTCAAACCTTTCTTAACTTTCCCGAAAATCAAACTATGTGAAGGGCACTAAGTCAATAAAGTCAAAAACAGCAGAAGTAAATCTCTATAATGTGTAGAGTTCAAATATAATTAGAACCCAGGACGGCAGCCGAATTTTAACTTTCAGAAGCTATTAATGACGAAAAATGTATGTATGTTCCCTATTTTAAAAGCTCTAGATGAGACAGATCTGAAGAAGAAACCGATTTACATGTGAAACTACCATAATAACATTATCGAATAGCCATTTTGAGAGCAAACCTCCAGATTTCAGATGCCCTGAAGAGTTGCGAAAACAAAATTTCGGTATTCTCCTGAAATACTTTGCAATGGAGTATATATAAGAGCTTTTGAATACAGAAACTTCATTGGAAATATAGGATTTAATCCATATTTACATAGTTAAAATTTTTTAAACAAATTTACAATATAAATACAAACAGCGAATTGTACATTTGGCTGGCATACAAAATTGAAAATATAGTTTACTTACTTTTAGAATTGCTTAAATAACAATACAAATATTACAAATAAACTTTACGTTTTACATTTACATAAAAACAGAATTGTATACACATTATGTACGAAATAATAAATATTATATATGCAGTATACTTTTGCATGGACATGTCATACATGCACACGCAAAATGCTTCTCAAATTTGCACTTTCAGTCAAAGAACGCCAGAGGTCCTCCGGGTGCTGGATCCTCTTAAAATTGGTGCATGGAATTGTGATAGTCGGGACGATGGCGATGGTGGTTTGGCGTTCGGCTCGAGAACTGCGAGAGCGTATCATCGGTTGGTGCAACCAATAGAATCGGCTGAAGATTCAGAGACTTTCTTGAGCCGGCTAAGCTCACTGCATCCGTAATGTATGCATTGTTGATTTCTCCTACTACATATGCGGTTGAGTTAAACATTCGGCGATATGAAGGTTATGTGCAACATACCTTTGTACAGTGAATTCTGGTACAGCGTATCCGGCTGTAGACGCACATGACGCGACGCCAAAATAAATGCCAACATGGCCAATACAATGCCATCAATACAATTGATTATGGCTAGGGGATACGCCCAGCGTATGCCACACAGACCCAATTCGAAGCGATTCGCATCAGGGCCACAGATCTTGCGGAAATCATCTGAATTCCAACCAAAGGGAAAAGCAGCGCATGCAACAATCATGAATATAGCTGAAACCAAATACAATGTGCTGTTAAAATTAGCATTATGAAAGACCATATAATTGCTATGTATGCGCAACCAACGAAATTCTCCGATTAAACGAATATCGTTTGGCAGTCATGCAATCAGAAGACTACGTGTCGAAACCGAAACTTCCACGAAGTGTTGGCCAACTATCGAAAGCCGAGGAAAACTACTCACCCGATATTATCTGCATCCAGCCGCATATGAGGAAGACTTTTGTCGACTTCATGAAAAGCAAGCACACCAAAAAGAATATCGTCACTATGGCCAATGACACAGCGGCCATCATAAAGAATGTGGCCAGCTGAAATTTAAATACAGTCAGTTTGTTTACATTTGATTGCTGAGATGGAGGGGGGGTAACGGTGTACATACCTGAAATGTAAAGGTCGGCACATTAATGATGGCCTCCCAGCGGCGTTTGCAGTTGTCGAAGATCTCGTCGCGTTGGCACATTTGCCACAGGCCCAAGCGGCCAGTGCCATCTACATCCGGATCGCCAATCCACTCCGGTGTCACGAATGCCACAATACCAATGATGGCATAGCAAATTGTAAATATGGCCCACAACACGGCAATCGCCTTAGAGTTGCGTATATACTTGGTGGCATACAAATGCGTCGTGTCCACATATTCGATTTTCGTACCCATTTCTAAAGCCGGACGCATACGAAAAGACGCTGAGGAGTACTCAATTTCGTTGTCTGTGGAAAAAGCAAATAAAACCGAAACGTAATTATAATTGCTATTTTTCCAACTCAATGAGGTGGCATTTCTACACTATCTATATAACGGGCGGAGGCCAAACGAGGTAAACCGCTTACAAGGCGCAATTACTGTTCAAATAAAAAATAAACCAAGATAATTGTCAACTCAACGTTTTAAATTTAATTCGGCTTTTCTTCGAAACGGAACGAAGTTTCGAATCAAAACTTCCATCGCAAACGATTTTTTGAAAGCCAATTCAAATACTAATTAATGCCTTCCGAATGTTCTGCAATTCCGTCAGACAAGTTCCCCAGGCAGTCGGCAAAGTAATGGTCGTCCCAAGCACCGCATTAATTTATGTATGGGGCAATCAATTCGATATTCTCGGCGGTAAGAGGTCGTTTAGTGCTGATCTCGCGGAAAATTACATTAAAGTGCAATGTTAGTTTGTTAGGGTTTGTCTGACCTAGTTTATTGAATAAGAGTGAACATTTTTCTCCGTAAAGCAATGAAAATGTTTTAATATTTTTTCATTCTTTAATATTCAGGCGGAAGGGTAAGAAAAATCAAAGAATATAGATTTGAGTGATAAACAAACATGAATATACAGCGCTTGTGCTTGAGATGTGTGAACTTGGCATGTTTGCCTTCAAATTTACAGACTGCCATATTGACAGCACGATTTCGTCAGTTATTCACAAAGTTAGTTCAAACACAAGATACAAGAAAAACTTTCCGGAACTCCTCTCAAAAAACCTTTGCCTACACTTGCAATACGGTTATGTTTCAATGACGATCATGGGGCATTTTATTTTGACACTCAAACAAACATTGCTCTATTTGATCTGAAAATGTGAAAACGATTTTTCAAATAATTTTCCTGCCTTGGGTAAAAGTTTCCATACTCAAAACCGATCACTATTCAAGAGAAAACCACCGATAAATGAGTAAACGCTTTGATAATTATGATCTATATATGATCTATATATGTGAGGTTTGTTGCACACATAAATGTTGTTCATACTTTATGTCTACGACTCACCACCGCACCAATCGTATAAGCCACATGTGGGAATTAGAAACAAAATCGATGATAATTGAATGAACGGCCACAATGACGACGCGCTCATTCAGTTTTTACTCAAAGTCTCATCTCATCTTCAATAAATGCCCCTTCTCCTTGGCGCATTCAGCACACATGCACAGCACACATTACTTTCTTAATTTCTTTTCCCTCTTGTGCTTTTTCATTGTTTGTTTATTTGTCTCGGCCCCGACCGATTCACTCCACTTTTCTCCACTCCAAAATACTTTGTTGTTTTTGGGTTTTTTCCAATCTTAACTTGCAATTGACCATTAACCGATTTATGAAGAAGGCTTGGTGAAATTTCTTTTCTTCGCTCGCTTCGCCGTTCATGGAACTCTCGTCACCGCATAGCACATCGCAGCATCTCCCAACGCACGCATACCGATAACTGTTAGTGACCGCTTAAGGCGATTCGCCAGCGCTTGACCAACAAGCTAACTTGATGATCTACTTGATGATTGTTCTTAGGTCGCGCTGTGATTAAAACAAAGGAGACAAAAATGCATCGGACTGAATTCACATTTCGCCTGACAATATAACAAAAAGCTAAAGGTCATAACACTATATCTGAACACATACACAATTCAAAATATTGAAATTATCACTAGGTAAAGGTACACGAATGTATACGAAAGTGGGTTGAGTGTTTAAGACTTGAGTCATTTTCATATGTGTACATATAACAGTCATAAAAAAGGAGTCAGAGGCATGTTCGGTACAGAGGCCAAGTTAGCATCTTCGCAGATGCACATTCAGATGCATTGTTCTTTCTTATATTTTTCCCGTTCTTTCTACTTGACCGTTGCCTTGAGGTTTGTCGTCATAGTTGTTTTTGTAATAAAACCTCTGTAGTAATTAAATCACAAAAGTCGTAAACATCTCTAGAACTTCCCTACTGAACTTTCCTCTGAACGGAGTGATCGTAATGAGTCGCCATTCGTTGTCTACAAGCCACATACCACCGGAATTCGAACGTCTCTGCCCATGTGTCGTCGTCATCGTCGGTCGTCCGAAGCGACTGCGATTAAGCGTGTGAGAATCCAAGAGCTTCCGTTACAAAATGTTTCAATGTTTAACCGACGTTGTTTGTGACCTTTTTATAACCCCCTCTCCAGCCACCGGCGAACCTCACTTCCAGACATCACACCGTACAAGTCTAACAGCTTTTCGTGTGATTGTCTCAAACGTTTTTTATATGCCTGTTTGTTTGTCTGTGTTTGTGGTTATTTCTGTAATAATGACCATGATGATGGCATTTAATTAACAACAACAAAACAGTCCACTTCGCTGTCTCTCACTCCCGTCTGTTGAAACTGCACTCATAATTTGAAACAACAGTGGAACAACGAAAAGCCACCTAATTACGGACAACAATGAAGATAATGTATTTCCGTGTGGAATTTCGAAATATTTTACATTTATTTCGTTTTTCTTTTTTGGATAAATGAATTATTTATTGTTTTCTTACAGCCATTACTGGTTTATTCGCTAGTTAATTTTGTAGCCTTTTAATTTTATTTTGTTTCCTAAACTTGCGTGGTGGTTTTTAGTACCATTGAATGACCACCATGTTGTTGTTGCTTATAATTTTTGTTAATGTATTTTCAGAAATTCCACTTTCCATAAAATTATATATTCAAATTATTTTTAATACGAGTTCTGTCGTCAATGACCGTTGTGGGTTTGCTTAGCTTTAGAAGGGGGTGCTTTTAATTTTTTTGTGACCAAATTGGCATCTCCTACTTTTTAAACTTTCTTCGCAAAATTATCTCTTACTGTGTTATTTTGGTTCATCAATGACAGCAATAAAAGAAACTCATCGAAAATCCAATGTTTAAAAATACATACATGAATTTAAGAGAAAATTATGGATGTATATGTTTCATTCAAAATTCCCAAAAAATTTAATTGAGTGGCAAAAATAATAATAACAACTAAGGTATCCATTTGAAATTGTGAGAAATATAACAAGCATAGATGCACTTTCTGCAAGTGCCTGTTCTACAAACATTATGTGACTTTAGTAAAATGTCTTTGTGTCGCTCTCACTGCTGGGTGAACTCAGTGATTGTTAGCTGCCTCTCTGGTTAGCTGGTTGGCTCGTTGTTTGGCTACCATTGCTTATATCACGACTATAATGTAAGCAATCGTTGCCAATTCGAAAGGTGCTCTCTAAGGCCAGCAAGGTATGTTGGCTGGTTAGCCAAAAAACCTTAGCCGCCGTCAGTAGTTTCACCATGCAATAATACACGCAGATACACAATCCGGTGCATTAAAAAGTCATTGTTTCTGCAGGTAGGGAAAGATTCTTCTTGGATCGTCGATGCTAAGTGACGCTAAGCCACAAACGGCCAGTCACCAAAAATAGCGAAGGAGTATTCGATTGGGTGCGCTCAGTTCGCTTGGGCTACTATTGTTCGCTATTTTATGGTTGCTTTAATATTCTGCGGTTCGCCGCGAACAGATATGGCACGTATATAGAAGCCGAGAAGCTTAGTGTCTGGTTTGGCATTCCCCACTTCACCTCACTTTACTACACAGCATTTCAGTTCAGTTGGGTTCGGTTCCATTCGGTTCGGTTTGGTAGTACTGGTTTTTCTTGTTGTCCCTCGAAAACAAATAACAACAACAATAATACCGATACGAAAACTTACAAAAAAAAAACCGCAATAATAACAGCAAAAAATTAAAAGAAATTACAACAACTNAAAACCGCAATAATAACAGCAAAAAATTAAAAGAAATTACAACAACTGAAAGAAGGTGAACCGATCGGGTCCGGCGAGCGTTTGCCGACAACTCTGATTAAGAAAATATATAAAACCTCTTGCTCTCTCCGTCTATTTCTATCTTTTTTCAGTCTTCTTCACAGCTTCTCAGGCATGTATGTATGTATCTGTAGGAATTTATTTTGCAGTGTGAGTCAACTAATTTTGCAAGTTTTTAGGCATTTCGTTTCGCGCTGCAGAACCATGTTTTTAACAAAAACATTCAAAAAAGCAAATTAAAACAACCACCAAAAATTTCGAAATTTCACGTTTTGCGACAACGCCATTGAATGACGACAGTCACATACGGTCGGTCTTATATCACTTCACAGCTCAGATCATGCTTAAGCTTGTGACATACATAGGTGCTTTCGTTTCACACTTAAAATATTCATTAGCTAATTAACTAATTCATTAGCTAATGGACAACCATTGAAGACTTTATGTAAACTTACGTACTCTGTAAAGGATTTTCGAAAACTCGTTTGTTAGAAACAGTTTAATATTTGTTGTTGTCGTTATTGATAGATTCGATTTGTTTTGATAACGTTGCGCACTTTCGGTAACTTCAAACACTATACAGTAAAATGCAGACACTCGAAGCGAACAGTCTTTACAAAATAGTCCATTGCAATTTCCGCACGTCAGTCGTGCACAAAGTTCGTCTGGTACTGGTGTTGTTAAACAATCCGCGGTTAGCTCAAACGGTCAGCTCAGTAGGTGAGTGATTCAGCCAGAAAAGCTCAAGTGCTCACAGTGATTGAGATGTTTTTTAACACTCAGTCTTCGCTGAAGATTTTATTGTTAGACTCAAAAAAGCTTTAATAGTTTTATATATAAGTTCTAGTTGAAGAAACGGCTTTTAACTCACTCAGAAATATATTGGCCATTTGTGAATATTTCGTTCATACAAATAAGTTACAAATAATGATAATGTTCTCTCACTGAGCTGTGATATCATAAAATATCCACAGGAAACTTACAGCAGATTTTGAATATTCAAGTTGTTTTCATAATTATAACTATTTTCGTTTTTAGTGATTTTGTCTATCAACAATCAAAATTACATTCAAAAGCGATTCGACCACATATTAAATCTGCAAGTCTGGTGTTTCATATAATCAAAAAATTAGCAAATTGTTAAAATAAATGCATTGCATTTATATTTTGATCGATTAACGATAAAAGTTCCCTGATTAAATTCATTTTGCTTACATATTTCAAAAAAATTATTCATGAGTGTATAATACAACATACATTTCCAAAAATAGAAAAATAAGGATGGGAACAGATTTATATTATTGAACTCATTTGATCAATGGATTGTAAGTATTGATATTATATTGAATCGTGTGTACATTTTATATTGTTCAAATGAGAACAGATATCAGGGTTGCTTTTTACTTGAAGCCAACTGTGTCGGCCGGAAAAGGCATGCCATCCCATAAGAATACCAAATTGTGATTGATGACGGTTCTAAATTTTCAATTCATTGTAAATGCATTCACTAATGTAATTTTCGCATTTAAGCCATATTAACTATTTTAGAGATACGCTTTATTTCTCCCTGAGTTCAGGGATATCATGCTTATAAAACGTTGTTTTTTTATCATGCATATACCGATTACTTTGTTAAAATGTGCTTTGCATACATATTATTTACCAAAGTGAACATCAAAAACATCAAAATATTTTCAAATAAAAAATCTTTAAATCAAAAATGAACTCCTAAGAAAAAATAAAGATCAAAACACCGATTCACTATATACAAATACCAACAAAAAAACAGAATATATAAAAATTGCAATAAATTGGAGATTTATGTTTGAAAATACGACATTGGTTTTTTANCCAAAACACCGATTCACTATGTACAAATACCAACAAAAAAACAGAATATATAAAAATTGCAATAAATTGGAGATTTATGTTTGAAAATACGACATTGGTTTTTTATTGTTCAAGCTTGACTTAAATAACATTACAAACTCGTTCCCTAATGGTCAAACAAAGAAATTGTGTGTCAAAAAAACTACTTGCATAAAATCACAATAAAGTACCTGTATCTTTACATGCGAATCTCACACAAACTTGGGGGACTTTAATTTATACCTCATCATTTACCCAAACAGTAACATTGCTTGAGGTGAAATGCTATAATTGTCAGGAATGCAGTATATTGTTAAAGGAAGAGAATGTATAAAATGTAAAATATATGGGCTGTGAATGGTATGCCTCGGCACAGTACCAAAATAGATCAATGCGAACAACTATGAGTACCAAGTACCATGAAGTTGTGATTTTCTCTCAACCAGTAATCCAATATCCTGGACTACCGACAACTAAAAAATAGCATATCTGCTCCACTTCTTCGTTACACGTATCATTTCCCGCAAAACATGTAATCTTCCAGGACTATATCTCATTTTTGTTAAACCAAAGGAACTTAACCGCACGATATAAAAATGGAGTCAAAAACTGTTGTTTACTTGATTTCTTATAGGAATTGCTAAAAGTATGTCACAAATGTCACAATTTCTTAGGAAAAGAGCTTACAAATGTGTGTGTCAATTTCAAAATCAATCGATTCTGTTAAGGGTTTGTCTCAACGGTTGTGCGCGTCTTTAATAACAATAAAACATAACATAACATAACAAAATAAATTTTCAAATTTCATGCTTACACACTTCAGTGATTAAGCTTTTTGGTGAGTGTCGTTAAGTTAATATGGTGACAAATTGTGTTTGTTTTAAGAATGCAATAGCCATCACCTTTTCTAATATTTCCTGTGGGGTACTTTTAAACTGTATACACCACACAGTGTAATATGTTGAATTCATTCACTCTCGTCATTTGAACGCATAAGTTCCCTCAAAAGTGAAATGGAGATGCGAGACAGACTGAACATTGGAATAATCAGCCGCTTCAAGGGCAACTGATAACACGGAGCTTTTATAGCCATCTATTATCAGCTGTGCCAAATGTCAAATTACACTCACGATATAGTAATCTTGTATTTTTCAACAATTCAGAAGATATGTATTGTATTTAATCCACAACAATAACACAAACGGAAGTATACACAACAGTTTTAATAGAAAAGTACATCGTTCAGTTAGTTTACAGCCGAAGTAGAAATTTATAAAGGGAAATGAATGATGAAAAAAAACTAGAGTATGTCCAGGGTCGTATTGTAGCATACCATGATTTTCCATCCAAGGGCATTGTTTTCCGGTGAGTGTTGTCGGTGCTCTATTTATGGAGGCTCTAACGCAATAATTTTGCAGCGACATATTTGGAGCTCTCCTCGATCCCCTAGCTTGTGTTTATCTTAAGGAATTGTTGGTGTCGCATGTCCGGGAGAGGTGCCCAGATGTGGAAGTCATTGTGGGCCTGGACTCTCGCGGCTTCCTGTTCAATTTGTTGGTGGCTACCGAGTTGGGTGTCGCTTGTGCGCCCATACGGAAAAAAGGCAAATTACCGGGCGATTGTATATCAGTGGAATACAACCTGGAATACGGATCTGTAGGTCATTAAATCAAACAACTCACACAATCATTGTAAACGTGTCACTTTACAGGATGCCTTCGAAATGCAAAAGAACTCCATCAAGACGGGCCAAAAGGTGATCATCATTGATGATCTACTTGCCACGGGCGGCTCCTTAAGTGCGGCCATTCAACTGGTACGTAAGGCCGGTGGTGAAATACTGGAGAGTCTGGTCGTTATTGAGTTGACAGATTTGGATGGACGCAAGAAACTCGACTGTCCCGTTCACTCCCTAATCAAATATTAAAAGCTACTACAAAAAAGCTACTTTACAATGCATTTAAATACATCCGTTATAGGTTTCGCATGTCAATTAAAACGTTCTCTTCTGTATGGAGACAATATCTGCGACTATTTTTAATGAAAACTTACAAATAAAAAACAAATAAGAATCAAAACAGAAAAACTAAAAAACAGTGCTATGGCGTCCGCTGAATTCTCCAAACACACCAAAAAAGCTATTGGTTTATTTGAAAAGCATTATTTCGAACGTGAATACGTGAATAGTGCCGTGGGGTGGTAGGCCTTTTCACTTAAAGCTCCCAAGCAAGGGGATGCGGAATTCCTATTTGTTTATGCGCCAAGAGAGAGAGTGAGAAAAAGCAGCCAGTGGACGGTGCATCTCCGTTATTTAAGCGTCTGAGCTTTTTGCTCAATCGATAGTCTCGCATACGTGCTCTCGCGACTCTTCGTCGGTCAAAGTGGTTTTCTCAGTTCTAAAGAGTGTCGTCGGATTCAATAGTAACAATAACATTCATTGAAATCATATCCTTGACAACTCCGCACACTTTCAATGTACGTTTTTCTTGCTCCAATGCACTCTTTCTCACCCCTAAGTAGTTCGTAATCGGGTCGATTCGTGTTGGCTTATGTTTGTTCTGGGCTCTTTGAAACTGCCTTGCTAATGGCACAACGAACCTCGGACTATTTCAGTACGCTGATTTCCGACATACGGGTCGATTCGCATAGCAGAAGTCGCGTACTACATTCAATAGCACAAACAGCAGTAGCTACCTATACGTACTTTGTTGTGAGTGTCTTCTTCGAAAAGTGCCTTATGTGCATAAACCTATTTAGTTTGTGAATTGTTGTGTGTTAAATCCACTCGGGCCGGTCCGATGGTTGGTCTGCAGCACCGACCGTTCGTCGGGCATTGTGTGCTCATTCATTACAAATTCACACGACCAATTCAACGTACGCGCTCTCAGAAACAAACACTTAGACCGTTTGTGGCGTGCGTTAATTTCGGCGGGTCGCATTGTTGTGCTCATTATACGAACAAAATTAAAACCAACCATTTCAGTTCCACTTTTATATGTGCTTTGCGGTGCTCATTTTCGCATATGTGAAATGTGTATATTTGTCATCAACGATAATTCGACAAAAAAATCATAATTCAATATATATATAGAACATACGATACAAAAATGTAGTTCTATTGAACATTCGGAGTGAAAATAGTTCAGTCATATTCTTTAAACGAAAACTTTAACGAAAATTCGCATTAAAAATGGAATATTTATAAACATCACTAAATCAAAACAAACAACCTATACACTCCTACTTCTAAATGTTTCGAAAAAACAAAATCCTATAAAAATATAAACATCGGCCCGAGCGATACTTTATCACCCTCCAATGTGCCGTACACACATATTTGTTGTACTCACCATAAATAGAGAGTTGGCTATAATCACAAATCATAAAGAAGCAATATTTTTTGAATGGATGACCTACAGGTACACCTTGTATCGCACTGTGTCAATTTCGAAAAATGGCCCAATGTCGATTTGGCATGAGAGGTACCAGACCCCTTTATATAGCCCTTTTTCAATACAAACAAGCATATGATAGAAAAAAACCGTCGATGTCCTTATAACAGTCAACAGACAGACATGGCTATATAGTCAGGAGGTCTTCTCTATTAAGATATATATGTACATATATATCTGTCTCTGCGTATCTCTGCGTAACAATTGAAATGACAATGTGAATATATTTGTTCCTAAAGCAAAGTAAATATTAATAATCTATCGCGTGGGCTGGTACATGGCCACAGCCAACGAATATTCATCTGGGAAATGTTCACATATAAACAACAATAATTCGCATAGAAAAACAATGAACAAGTGAAAGTCTTCTCACCGGCCTGATCGATGTTTTAATACCCTCCATTGAGAGCATATTTCTTTAACATGTATTACAAATTTTTAATGTCTCAAAGTTATGTAAGGAAATTCATTGATATATAGAAGTTAATTTGTATGTTGTAGTTGTTAAAGGGTCTCCGGAGACTACTCCAATGCTTTTAAAAATGTAATAACAAACTGAAACAAATTTTCAAAGAGAAATCTAGTCTTGGTTTTAAATTTATATAATATGTAATGTTATATAAGCACGCAACATTTAGGTTCCAAGAGAAATGGCAATGAAAAATACTCCTACGTTTTCTTAACTCTTTGAAGTTGGGAAGTGATAAACAAATGTTTAAACCATTTATAAATAAATAAATGTAGCCTAACAACATAGCCCTTCAAAAATCGATAATGCCCCCCTAATATACCCTACAATATTTACATAACATGTGAAAAGAAAAGAAATCAAAGCAAAAATGTTTTGCATCTACGAAGTAGTAAGGGCGTACAGGGATTGTTTTGATTTGGAATTTTGTTGTGCTACTGTCGTTCTCCCTTAAGAGTTCGTTCTCCCGAAAAGTCAAATACAACATCAATATACATACATAACTGAAGTGCTCTAGTAAAGAGAATTAAATAGTTTTCTTCTAAATCTGGGTCAGATTGCCTTAACGGTTTTGGTACTCTCATACAAATTAACCCGTTAGTTTTTCTCAATGTTATTAACATGTTCTNTTAACCCGTTAGTTTTTCTCAATGTTATTAACATGNGTATATATGTGTTGGCAAAAATCTTTTCAAAATGGCCTTGTCGAAACTCAACATATGCAAATTATATACGAAAATCACCAATTGAGAATCTCCTGCAATTTTCATACGCTGTTTGTATTAAATGGGCTATATTGGTCGAAAAATCAAATACAACATCAATATACATACATAACTGAAGTGCTCTAGTAAAGAGAATTAAATAGTTTTCTTCTAAATCTGGGTCAGATTGCCTTAACGGTTTTGGTACTCTCATACAAAATTACCCGTTAGTTTTTCTCAATGTTATTAACATGTTCTCAAATATTGCTTCAAATGGGGGGCATTAGAAATCATTGGACTGGCCGATTATAATCGTCTTATTTGCATTGGTCTCATTTCAGCAGTATGAATCACTTCTGTCTGTATTCTAGGGGAGTGTGTTATTGGCAATAATTATATTTACGTATTATTATAAGTTTTTGTTTATTTGCCATTCCATTGCGTTTTTTCGTTTTTGTTACGTTTTGGTTAAGTTTCGGTTCTGTTATTTAACGTAAGGTAAGGTAAGGGGGTATACTCCTTTGGCTAACCCGGATGGTCCCAAATCGTCTAGTCGTGTTTCACAACGGGCACTTACATAATACTTCGACTGGGTAGCGCGTTCCGTCTTCATTGAATAAACAACACGACTCCGTTGGAAACAGTCGTCATAAGAGCAAACATCAACCAACAACCAAAGGAACAACAATTATCGTTCGTCGTTAGTGCGTGTATTAAATGAGATTGAATACGACACATTGGCGCGCCATACGGCGATATATTTTAGTTTTCACAGCGATTGCCCTACTACCATTGGCTTTAGTGTATTTAGTGCGTAATGAGCAGATCTACCGCATTAAAGGATACGAGGTGAGTCCTAATCTTCCATTAAAAACCACACAGCCAACAACGGGGACAACCCACTTGTGCCCTAGTACAAACATGCCAAAACCTATAGGCTATAGCAAATTTGATTTGACAGTGGAACTTCAAAGAGCCATCTTCAATAAAATGGAATACAATTTTCATATAGTTCGAAATTATACACATAATCAATTAAAAGAAATGAAAGGAACGTGGGCAATAAGCCTCAAAAGCGGAATTTTAAAATTTTATATGCTTCATCGGGCATTTGCACTGCAAGAGGAATGGCTCAATTGTTTTATGATGCTTCTTATTTGAGATAAACGAACTTAGAGTAAGCACTTTGAAATTTCGGGCACATAAACGAATTCATTAATTTGATGTTAATGTTAAACCAGAATTTTTGATAATTGAACAAACAACCTAGATCTCATTTGGGAGTTTCTTTAATTGACATTTGTTTATCGTCGCACATGGTCAATTATTTTTACTCAGATAACAAAGCGCGTTCATAGAAATACACACACACACGAGCGCTCTGTTGCAGCTGTGTAGGCAGTGCTATTCTTATTACAGAGGTTATTATTCCGAATGGAGGTGCTAATGCTTCAATTAGCTCGTAACGAATATAAAATACAGTAGAAATTCTCCGAACGTCGTCATCCCTATAGCTATTCTTTCCAATTAAATGACACTCAGCAAAAACAGTTTCCACACGGCAATAGCTACACTCAGCAATAGCTAATGAACTGATGATCAGATCGAGCTGATGTAATAGCTCACTTGCCCACTCACGAATAGGCAAATTAAAAACCATTCCAATGAGAGCATCTCTTCACGGCTTCCATGAGATTTCTTTTATTAAATTACAATTAATATCGTTTGCATTCGATTCGGTTGAATTGTTTTGATTTATTGTCAATGTCGCTTTCAAGAACCAATAAGTGAGGGATTTTCATTCAACGGCACAACAACAACAAGCTCAGTTTCATTATAAGCCTATACGCTCTCTTTCTTCACTGTCATAAATAGCTATACCCTTAAACTCTTCTGTTCCAGCCTAAAGTCCGTCATAATGATCTTAAAATAGCATTAGTTTTATCTGAACTATAAGAAATCGTATTTACTAATAAGCCTGACACATTGTGTGATATCATTCAACGTTTGTTTATTTAACATAAGACGATGTACAATATTGGATTGATAAATGGCAATTAAGGCAGATGGGTCGACCATACGTTCGGCTTTCNTTCATTAAATTTAGGACGAGGGATTTAATGTGGCAATTAAGGCAGATGGGTCGACCATACGTTCGGCTTTCAACAATAAGAATGGGTTTATAAATGTTCGGCCCTAATCGGAATTTTTTTTAGTGAATAGTTTAATTTTTCATATTGCTTGTCCAACTTCAAGTGAAGATAAATGAAATTACCTATCAATTAAATTTGTCAACAGAAAAATAGTAGATATAATTTTGACATTTTTAATGTCGTACCGTAGAACTCTACACAATTGCAATGCTGAATTAAGCTTATCGAACTCATGCTTGCAATTTTCTTAAAGAAACCCTCTATATGACAGTTTTTTGGGACTATAATTTTTGTATTTGTGCTTGGAGAAGTGTTGGGTTGATATAAAAATTTATTTTGTTGCAATTTTGTTTTTTAGAATACCATACTATGTAATCCATAGAACAAGTTTATCGAATATCCTAAAGAATGCGGTATATGTACTTTTAGGCCTCGAAAGTGAATCAACAATTTTCTGATCACAGTTTTCGTTATCCCATTGTGTTGCTGGGCAAAAATAAGGAACTGAAAATAGCGGCAACTGGACAAACTCGAAAACGTTCCTCCAGACACAATAAAGTAACTATATACACATATATGTACCCACATGCTTATGTCAACATAAGTTACCAAACCGACAAACAGGCTCGCACCCAAATTCAAATAACTCATCTCACCAGTACATCTAAATGTCAAGAGTGAAGAACCACACTTGTACCGTATACCGTGTATCGATTTCAAACAAAATCATTCTCAAGAAGGCATACCAATCGCTCATTGCCTTTAGCTCCTAATAGTTAGGCAACAAATTTCTTGTTCAATGATTGTGCATGTATGAATTTCAGTACATCAATGAAACCCATGTGCCGCATATACCCGAGGAGGCCGTTCGGACAATATCACCGGACGACATGACCAAGGTGGGGAAGACCATGGAGCAGCGACGTAAGCTACTGCAAGAAAAGTGCTCCGAATATGGCTTAGATGTGGTCGGTGAGTACTGGGTTTCATTTTGTATGATACAGTAGCCGAACAAACCAAATGAAATATTGATTAATTGTTCTTTCAGGTAACGATTCATGGCACAAACCCAATCCCTGGGAGTTTCTAGTTAATAAGAAATATAATATTATCTGGTAAAACCCAATTCCTTTTGTGTATTGGTGCCGTAAAAAGCATTATGGTTGCTTTTGCAGGTGCAATGTCTTCAAAGCTGCTTCCTCGTCGTGGATGTTTAATTTTAATGTGTTAGCCGGTTATTCGCCGGATTATTTGCATAAGACCAAAGAGATCCTTCTGAATTTGGCGCGTGAACGCTATTCACGGGTCACACTGGAGGATGTAAGCACCACACAATCAGTCATCACGGTTGCAGTCATTAATTTCGTTCATTTCTTTTTGTCGACGGCAGCTTCGAGAGGCACAGAACCATTCAATTACTTTTATAATAGCTCGCCATCCATTTGAGAGACTTTTGAGCGCGTATCGTGATAAATTCGTGTTTGCTATTCCGCATTCGTTTCATGACAAACTGGGTCGCAAAATCGTCCGCACATATCGTAAGAAGGTAAATGTGTAATGCAATGAAGGCTTTCCTTGGCATTGATGAGTTTCGTTTTCTCTGTACAGAAACTGGATCACCATGCGCCCAAGTATCCAACATTTCCAGAATTTGTGCAATGGCTGTTAGATCAGTTGAAGCATGGCAATTACATTGACATGCATTTTGTGGCGTCAACGAAGTTTTGTACGCCTTGTTTGATCAATTTCGATATAATATTGAAATTCGAATCTCTAGAACAGGATCAATTATACCTAATCGAAAAGACTGGTCTTAAACGTGTTATTGCGCCCGAATGGCGCAATATGGGTAAGGGTAAGAATACATTAGAACTGCTGAAGACATTCTATTCGCAGTTGACACGTCAGCAACTGAGCGGACTCTATGAGTACTACAAGTGAGTTGTGCGATACTGTGCCAAATCCCTTAAAATGTCTGCATCATGCCTCTTCCCCCCAACAGGTACGATTTTGAGCTCTTCAATTATAGTGCGTCTTCATATTTTGATGTGGTAAAATCGTATGACGATGATGAGCTGCCATAAAATTGAGAGATCGAGCTCTACAATTGCAGGCCGCAATCTCTTTACATATATCTCGCAATGGAACAACGATAATAAATGGAACAAATAGCAGCACTCACATAAACAGCACACATTCGCAGCAGCGGGCAGCATTGTTAACGAATTGTCTAGAAGTATTCGCGAAACTAATACAATACAGATGTTAAACCATGTAAACAAGTCAATGTTCTGTGTGTAGGCCAAAAATCGTAGAAAAGGCGCAGTAGAGGTAGTGATAGTTACTAAGCGATTAATTAACAATTAATTAATCCTGTTTTAAAACACATACAATATACACGAACAAGACAATTGTACAATAATAATGTTAGTTGTATCATTACTTTACATATTTTGGGCAACTTAACAACCCAAAATCACGAAATATGTATCAGCTAAGCTATGCTTATATTAAGAAATTTTGAACTTGAAAAATTGGAATTTTTTTCTTGGGGGATTCACGAAATGATAGAGGGAACCTTTCCAGTTGAAGGTTTCACTGCATTCAATGGCAATGATGACTGTAGTTTGTAGCAATAACATGGTATTAGTGAGCCACAATATGCAAAACGTGCACACCATTTAATGAACAACATTGTTAGGTAATAAACAAATTATTTCAATGCGAATCAATTGATTATTTAATAAACCATTCTTATTATTATATAATAATGAAAATTCTACAAACTTGGTTGTCGTCATTTGAAACAGCATCCCTAGGCGGACCTGATCAAAGGTGGCAGCTCAGTTAGACCGATATATATATACGATTTTTCAAAGTTGTTCTGAAACAAAGTGGGTTTTGTCAGTTTAAAGTGTTAACACGGACTTTCACTTACACGGACAACTGACTTGGTTTTGCCAAAAAAATATACGGAAATATTTTTGTGTATATTTTCAAATAATTTCATTCTTTATTCACACTATTCTAATCTAAAAAGTTTTGATTTCTTTGAAATTTTCATATTCCGCTTCAATTTCCTCTAATTCTCTTACATTAAAGCCAAAGTCCCAAATGTGGTCTTAGTATTTAATCCTCTCAGAACGTTTATTTTTGGATGTGTGAGTATGTGGTAACGTTTGAATACTCTTGTGTACGCATTCAATTCCAATCGAATTTGAATTCATCTGTCTCTGGTTGGACAAAAATTCTTCCCATGTCGCTTAATTTATATTCGTCGTACACTTGAGTTCACTTGTTCTAACATCTCCATTTTGTTTTATTTAAAATAGTACTATTTTATACCTAAATATTTTACATGTACACATATGCTTATGAGGGAGATTGAAAAGGGTTGTAAAAGTAAAAACTAAGTTTTATTAGTCATCATCATTAAAAAATGAACTAGGCATTTTTTTCTTTATACAATTTTACATAAATTTTATGCATAGATATTTAATATAATTTCTCTCATTTTCACTGCACAATTTGCTCCTTACTTTACTTTATGTTATATTATTGGAATTCTAAATTTGTGTGTTACTTTTGTTTTTCCCAATTTTGTCCCTAATTTTTAATTTTGTGTGTTGAATGTATTTATATATTTACCGCGGCGTTTTGGAACATAAGGGATCTCTTTGTAATTTTAGCGGAGCACTTCTATACATCGAAACATTTGACTTTTGAAGGCGGTAAATGTACAATAATTTTATTTAGAATTATACAGCTAACTGCGCATTTTCTTTTGTTAAGTCCAGAGAAAATTTCAGAACACCCTAATCAACATAAAATTTAGAATTCGGTTTAGTGAGGACTTAATTTTTGTACAAACAATTTACTACAACAATGTACGTACAAGTACTATTTTGGAACCTATTGTAAAACATGGTTTATTGCTAGAGACAAATGGAAACCCAGTCGATATCGCCTAGGACGATTATAACACTTTTGAATAGTATTGCATTGATTGTGGGCCTTTGTCATATATTCAATTCAATCCTCACTAAGTGTATGATCTTCATAGATGACTTTTCTTGATACAGTTAGTTTAGTTCTAATTTTGCGTTGCTTCGGCTTCAAATCACTACTTAACTAAAATCAATTCCATAACTAATAATATAACGGTAATATTCATTGTTATAATTTATCTTTTTCTTTGAACGTTTAACTCTCACGGATGTGAAATATAGAGAACATTTTTTACTTACAACTGTTTTTCGATGAAACATTATCCATCACAATAAAAAAAATTACTATTTTACAATTTTGGGTAAACTATATGAAAACATACCAGTGTCTGGAATGTCTGGATTTTTAATAGTTTGACAAACCATTAAGAATCAGACACCAAAAAGTTTAACTTACAGCATAAAAATAAATACCATAGCAACGGCCTGGAGCTCATTGAAAACTAAATAAAAGAAAAAAGTTAAAAACCGACATTAAGAAAACTTTATGCTTATTTTACTTAAAAGTTTCCACAGTAAATGTATTACCATCACCACTAACAAAGGGAAGCGAATGAACTGAGAATAAACCAGTCACGCGCCCGCCCTCCACACCTCATGTCCCACTTGTGACGCACATAAACTTTCGAAATCAACAACAGTAAGCAAATGTAATATTACATGAGGCATTTTCAAATAAACAAAGAGACCAAAGAACATTCTAGACCATGCTTGTAAAAAAACGATAGAACAAGTGAAAATTGCATCATCGGTTTGACCGATGCTTTGATACTCTTAAAAGTATTACCATATTTTATTCATTATGTACCGAAAGTGAACAACAATGAGACTATGAAAAAATAATGGCCAGAGGGACATGTTTGAGTGACAAAGTTGTTGAACAAAGCTTGTATTAATTGTGATGCATAAAATGCAACGTTCTAACGCAAAGTGTACAAAAGAACAACTTTTTAAATTTACTCGTTGGGGGGCCTAAAAACGCCTTGCTTATGTAACGTAAGTGGTGTCTGCACCATGTCCCTGAAATGACAGGGGAGGCTGTCTTCCAAAGCCTAACTGTGTTCGATCCCATTCTGCTTTATTCCCGGCTGACCAATAACTATCGGCCTACTCAAAGAGCCCAAAATCATCCTCCAGCGGTAATTACAAATAACAACACACATATATGAATACATAAATTTGTGTACATATCCATATAAATATGCCGATACAAAATATGTACATGTCCAGATTATCGAGGATCACTTTAGATATGCCCTATACAACATTTCGCTTCGACACAAATCACGTTCTTGCTCCATGAAAAAAATCATATCGCGCAGATTGATACGTTTAATGCGTGGTCGCAATGGGGGTGGAGCTGAGCCACTTGTTACAAGTACACCGCTGCCAACGACACTCTGCAAGACATAATAATTCGCGCTTGTTATTATTTGGGAGCGCAATGTAAACCGAAATTCACTTACCGTTCCGGTTCCAGTTGCATCGCCTTCCAATTTGGGCTTTTTCCGTGGGCCAATCGCTTGAAGCGCTGTCATATTAGCGTCACGCTGTCGTAGCTCTTCCATTTCCGCCCTCTGCATTTCTTTAGCCTAACAAATTTTATGAAAGTGTGTATGAAATCAAATTTAGTTGCAGTGGAATTGTTTTTTGTATGCCTACTCTTGCTTTCATTTTCGCTTGTTCGGGATCTTCGACCTTAGAACGGGACTTCGCCGCTCTCAACAGCATTTCACGTTCTATTTCCTCGTGTCGTTTTTGTTCAGCCTTATCCAGTTCTTCGAGAAACTTAATTTGCCCTCGTACATCTCTGGTGACTTCATAGCGTGGATCGAGCTGTGATGTTTTTGTAATGCTTGTATTAGAATGCTATGCAGCTTATGATTAGATTTGGGTACGGTACGGTACCTTGATGACATCAATTCTATGTTCTGCTATCACAGCCAATTTCTCGATAATATTCTTCAGGCGCTCCTGGCAGGCATGCGAAATTAAAACAGCCACATCTTGTGAAGGTTCCTCCAGACCACGTTTGATGACCATCGCACGAATGCGCGCCTGCAGTGCTGGTAAGTGTAGGAAAACTTCATCTTTGCAAGAACGAATCTGGGTACCAATATTCTCTGTACAACCGAGAATGCGTTGGGATTCCTCCGCCAAATTTACCCCGCCCATGGCGGCTACATCGTTAATATCATCATCGCCATACAACGACGATGACATGGATATGGAAGGTTGCTGAAAGAACGATGAGGACGCCGCGGACGTTGAACTGTTGCCTTTGTCATCCTTGTCCTTTTCGTCCTTTTTCTTTTTAGCTGACGCTTTGTTGGATGTCGTCGGTGTTTTCGCTACAATTCTATTGGTGGCGACAATGGAGGGCGAGGCCTTTTCCAATTTCGCACTTTCCGCTTTTGCCTCCCCAGCAAGGGAGTGGATGGTTACTGAGGTGGGCGGCAATTGTACGGTGGGTAGAGAGGCTGTGCTCGGTAGCACGGTTGCACTATTGATGCCATTCGCATTTGCAGTGGCAGCGGCTGCAGCCGCCAAAGTTATCGAATTGGTTGCAACTGAATTTATCGTAGACAGTATCGAGGACGATGACGAGATGGTTGACGACGATAATGGTGGGGTGTTGTTCGATATTGCCGCCAGCGACGGCGGCTGACTCGTGGAGACAACCGATGGAATTGCTTTGATTTGTGTTTGGCCGACTTTGGTAACTTGGGTAATGGTCGTAGTGTTTTTATTATTTTTCGCACGCACTTGCAGATTCGTCGACCGGTTTCCTTGCGCTACATTCGGTGCTCGTATCTGGACGATGTTCTGTAAGCCCAATGAATAGGTTTTGGTTATAAAAACGGACTTCTGAAATTATCGCGGTATTACCTGTTGTGTTGACACTGATGTTAGTTGTGAAGTATTTGACACTTGCTGTATGCCGGCCGGTATGGAACCTCGGATTTGGGCATTGACCAGACGAGGTCCATTTGCCGGCACTTGAATGCGTATAGCAGATTGCTGCTTTACGAGGGTAGTACTGTTGATGCCTCTGGGGCCAGAGGCCGATGCTGGCGATATCATGCGAACCTGGGTCTGGCCAATAGTGGCAGTTTGGTTTTGACTGATGGGCCGGATTTGTGCTTGGATTTTCTACAAATGTTTCATGAGCTTGATCTGGGCCTATACTTCGTACGGTACAAATGGAAGTGACTCTTACCGGAAGTGTCTGCTGTAAGGCTGACATGTTGATCACATGCACCGGGGGTGATTTTATGCCCTCAATAATGAGCTCCTTTGAGTACAACGCTTGTCTCAGCAACGGCAGACTTTTCTGTAAGAGTGGCCAAACAAAAATACAAAGCAAAATAGATTAGGGCAATGGAAAATTGAGTAGGCACGCATGCACAACAAACCTTTAGGAAACCAATCAGACACGGTTGGGGACTCGCATTCAGTAAACGCTCGAGACGATCGCAAAACTCCTCGGGTTCCACATTGGCATTCACCAGCTCTTGTATGAGATTACGGACATTCTTCTCGACGGGCTTCGGTTCACGCGTTGACAAATCAATGAGATTGGCCAGAAATTTTCGACATTTCTCTTTGGTGTTTCCCTGGGCAGTGGTTTGCGTTGATCCCCCAGACGAACCAGATCCTCCTGACGAACCAGTTCCTGTGCTCGTCGAATTCGATGTAATTGTTGAAGTCGCCATCGAGCCACTGTTGTTTATCACTGTGGTGGAACCCGTTTGTTGTTGTTGCACTTGTTGCATTGACGTTTGCTGTTGGGGCTGTATCGTTTGCACTGCGGTGATTTGCGGTTGCAGATTTAAATGTTGCGTTTGTGAATGATGTTGCAGTTGCGACTGTTGCTGTTGTTGCAGTCGCTGCTGTTGTTGCAGTACATTTTGGGATTGTTGTTGTTGCAGGGAAATATTCGCTTGCGATGTATAGATCAATGGGGCCGGATTGGTTGATGCAACCGAATTAACAACGTTTGTTGACGAAGTGGCTATATTCTGTAACAACGGGCAAGGAAATCCGAAAGTTACATCTTAAATGTGCGGAATTAAGACATTTAAAATTTATGAAGGACCCCAGCAAACCCTTATGATAGCCTCCCTCGAAGAAAAATTAAATTGACTTTGTTCCATGGAGACCCCATAATATTTACATATTTAGGATTTGATATCAATTTTATAATCAATCGGACAATATCGGCCTATATATTAATATTTCTAAGTTTGCCGATAATGATAAAATTGATTATATGTACTCGTATGTTTTGGTTTTTTTCTTGACAAATAGGTTACATTGGAGGGTATCATAGCATCCAGAGCCAGGCTGATGTTAATACTTTCCCTTGTTGTAAGGTTTTGGAAACGGATGTACTTACTGATGCTGGTACAGTTTGCAGGCGTATTTGCGTCGGATTGGTAGAGTTGGTGCCGATGGTTTGTGTCACGGGACCTGAAGTGGCTGTCCCGACGCGCAACAATTGAAATCCAGTTTCTGTTTTCACAATGAGGGCGGGTGTTTGGCCTGGCGCTAGCGCACTTAACGTTATCTATAAGGAACGGAATATTGGCACAGAAACAGTTACGAATCGATCAATGAAATAAACGGACTTATTGCTAAAACATTCGAATACGCCATAACTAAATACCTATTTCGTGGAACGAGTTCAAATAACTAGGGCACTTACGTTTCCTTACATTCTTTGAATTTCAATACAGTTTTGTGGCAAACTCGTGTTAGGGTTAGTAAGAGATAGAGATCAATGGCATTAAGGGTATGGAACCCAATAAGAGTGTACGTGCATATGGGATGTTTGTTATGTACAAGGAGGGGACACGTGTTGGTTACTGAAATGCGCAAGTGGAGTAAAAGTCGTGTGATTGTGTTTATGCGCTGGGACGGTGGATTTTGCTCACGGATTATGTCCCAACATTCTAGTCAATCAATTTGAGATGGTTTTGATGATAGAATTTGTCCAGATAAAGTTATTCCCTCATTGCTTGGGTTCTCTGATGTGAATTCGTGGGTTTGTTATTTTGAACTACTTACCGCGGGACTTTGAGGCCTTGTGGTTACCATGTGCGAACCGCCGATCACCACACGACCCAATGTGTTGCCCTGAACATTCTTGGCCTGTTGCTGCTGTTGCGACGCACCAGGTGGACGCATGCCAACGACTACACTTGCCGGTATCATTGAATTGATCATTGGCTGATTACCCTATTGATGGTGTCATTGAAAATGTTGTGGGTATGGGGCATTTGGGGAGTACAGGTGGTTATGGAATCGATGCAAGGATTTGAGAATAAATGAGCAAATGTACATTCAAATTGTTTTGCAATGAGTTCAATGTAGCACAAGCAATTCATTGGTTGGCGGTATTGGTCAGTGAGAAGTGAGGAGAGTGTGGACACGGGGAGAGAGAGAAAGATAACAAAAGATATTATTAGTTTCGAATATTAATTCTGTTAACATTCGGTTCAACGGTTTGGTTCATTATCTCTAGGTCCATCAGTTAACACTACATAACAACAACTATCATGTTATTTTCATTAGTACTTAAATCGTAGATGACATGCACACTTCATTAATGCTCGAAATCTAGCTACACACAGAGTGCGGACTTGCACAATTAATGAAGAGCCATTGTAAGTAATTGAACTTTTCCAAATGCCAAATCCGCCCGCCGTATATATTCCATAATCTTATAATTAAATAACAAAATATAACGTAATCGTAAAGTAATGATTAGTGACACTGCCTACAGCTAGCAAATGAGTTTTCATATCAGAAGTGCACACGTTAAGGAACTTATATCTTCTATACAACTGTCTTCAATTTCGAATTTCCATAATAGACAGCGCAAAAAATAAAATAGAAATTCTATCATAGAGCAAGGAACGATATATTTTTAGACCAAAACAAGAATCAAAACACAGCCAAAAATGAAGAATGTAAGCGTAATGAATATTGAAAGAAGTAATGGAATTGTTGCCATTTCGGTATTCGAAGTGTTCAATTGTTTAAGGTGTTTGTAAAGTTCGTGTTTTCAAGAGACTCGGGTTTTCTTAGTTATTCCTTTATTTTGGGAAAGCATAGCTCCGATGGAAATTCTACGAAGTAGCCAATGTAAGCGTTAACCAAGTGGACATCCCAACAAGGATATGTAAGTCATGCAAGTGGAAATATCATTAGATGATACAGAGAGTATGAGCTTTTAAATCAGAGAGTGCCAAATTGCCACAAGTTAACGAATGTGCGCTAAGCACAAGCCATAAAAGGAAATCTCCGATTTAAATCATTCATTCATTTGACATAATACAATGCAATAAGAACAGGTAATTATAAACGAGCGATAGAAGTGTCGGTAAGCATTGGCAAAACAAACATTACATTTAATACGGTCTCGAATTGATCCAAATTGAATTTAAAAAATATGCATACAAATTTTAAAATTGAAAATATCTTTTATATATATTGATATATATAATTAATAATAAATAGCGAGCAAATAATCGGTAAAGTATTCGATAGACAAATAGTCATAGATTTCAAATATTGAGCAGAAGGTTTCGTCGTTTCGTTTGAAGCTGTCGCCAACATTGCGTTTGCGACTCGAACAACGATCGTGACTACGTTAGACTGTGTAAGTAGTTGAAATAGTGTGATGATTGTCGTGCGCTTGTACACACTGGGGTCGAGGGCGCCAAATGTACAGCGCACGACGTACATGCATACACTACCGACACGTCCTATTTATACTCCTATACCTGATTTATGGTTTTGGTCATAGTTACAATTCCTGGTGCACTTGAGACTAGACCCGGCGGCAATGTGACTGCATGATTGGATTTAATAACTAAGGTTTGTGTTTGTGTTGCACCTACTGATTGAGAATTGTGTTGTTGTTGTTGTTGATGTTGTGTCGGACCCACACCGACCGGACCGTGAGGTCCGCTCTGCAGCACTTGGTGGTGCTGCACTTGCACTTGTTGCTGCAATCCATGATGAGTCTGTGCCCCACTACCGGCGTTTATTGTCTTGATCGTTGTCGTGTTAGGTAGATGCGAGGTCGATATTATCGTTGGGCCACCACCCGAATGGCCTGGACCAATATTAATTGTACCATTCGGCAACGGTTGACTTGTGAATGTGATACGATTTCCATGGGGCGCAGCTTGTGTGGGTTGACTCGAATTCATCGCTGCGAATCGTCACCAATATGTGGAGTTTGATTGTGATATTCTGACCGATATGAAGGGGCCCTCTTTTCGCCACGGTAATCGGTTGTCTTGACAGTTCGATTTATGTTGTTTTTATCGCTTCATAGTGATATTTATTCTTTGGAGTTGAACACTAGATGGTAGGTAGGTTTCGTGCTGCTGATTGCATGTGCCGCAAGACTGCTGCTGGACTTTCAGCTGATGAAGCCTCCTTATGTGTATGCTGCTTGCATGGAGAAAATATTTGGTTTTGCTGGACTACCAAATTACTGTGTCCTATAAAATAAATAAGAACATTTTAAATAACTTAATTAATAATTATTTAAATAAATAAAATACATGAACGCAACAATAGATAAGCAACAGAATTCCACATGTTTTCCAATATCAGTCTGGTATAGGCACGAACTAGCTATTGATAACAAATGCATGCTTGCTTTAAGCATGAATCAAAAAGAAATACAGTTTTCACAAAGTGTTTGCTATAGGAGCCATCCATGAATGGATATGTTGTAAACACAAGAAAAAAACAAACACATCTGTTTTGTTTACGGTTTGCATCATCATCACAGCATAAAACTATAGCATTTTAATTTTTGTATTTGAACGGTATAATTGCACTGCAATAATCATAGAATTTATATTTGTTATGTTGGTTTATCACCATAGTAAAATTCATTTGTAAGCATAGTCATGACTGCTTACTTGTTGTTAGTTGTTTGTTCACCAAGAGAAATTTTTGCCTTTCTTGGCCTGTATGGATAGGTAGGTTGCTGTAGTTGTTCTTGGGTCTGGGGCTCTACAAATATCAACAAATAATTCTCACTTATGTTTTTGTTTGCAATAGGTATTGTTGAAAAAACTGTCGTGAGCCACTTTCTTGACATCCCGAGGCTATTTCAATGAACCCAGCGATCCCCCTAAAAGCACCACCTGCACTGAAAACGGCAGCAGCAACACTACGAATATGATTTATTTACAATAAATTTGGCAGAAGCCGCCATTTTTAATGAAAATAGAATTACAGTAGATCGACCAGAGAGGTAAACGTCAGTCGGTTGCAGTGTTACCATACATAAAATATGTATGCCATTTATAAATATGTGGGAGCAGCGCAACCGCTGCATAGTCCTAATATCAATGGTTAATCGGAGGTTTGTTAATGCATTAGCTAAAAGGAGATGCACATATTGTTCATGTTGTATGAGAGTGTGATAAAAGCGCCATCTATCTAAGAAATTCTCGTACTGTCGTACTACACTCTCACGATGAAAATGACGAATAAAATACGTACATATGAATCGTGGGATAAGAGAAAAAGAGACTTGCGGCTTGTCTTGGGTGAAGGTAAGGTTTTTAAGTTAACGAGTTACATACAGTGCCGATAATTCGGCCGAAGCACAAGAGCACAATTGATTTTGCGGAGTGACGACTGTGACTGGGAGATAAAAGAAACACGAACAATGCCGATAATGCTAATAATAAATTAAGACAATGCCCAATATTGTTTTCAATTCATCATATACCTTTCACTCTTATAGAAAAAAATTGGTTGTAATTTCTAGTCTAGAGAGCGGGGGAAAATTTCACTTTATACTGTTGGTATTTTTTTAACATATATTTTCGTATTTTGCAAACACACTCACACTTGAGCCTATAGATGTTAGATGTTAACTCCTGAAATCAACACGCGTACCACCGATTGAATTTTATTGCGCTATATATATTTATTTACTCCAACACAATTTTAATTGCAGTTTATTAAGATTTGTTTAACATTTACGTGCAATTCAATATAAAATTGTTTACGATTCCCACCGACATTCCGTGCTCACACAAACTGAAATTTCGCGTCGGTACGGCAGACGCAGCGACAAATGCAGTGATGCCAACATAAATAATCTTTCATTGGGCCTTTCTACACGGGCAACATAGGTCTGTCACCGTCATACTTCTTTCATATACACTTCTGTTTGTAGGAAATTGGATTGGAAATTTCTTGATGGTACTCTGATACCAATTTTTAAATATATAAAAACTTAACATTTTCAATAAGAAAACAAAATGCACTTTCCAATGAACCATATTCATTAACAACTACAAACGTTGTCTATTTATTTGTATCATTCTTAAATGTTAAAAATTCTGGTAACCATCAATATTCTAAGCCATAAAACCTGTGTTTGTGGGTTGCTGTAAACATATATATATATATATATATATAAAATAAGTGAATTTCTTCCCTACTTTTTTGTTATATCCAAGACACTTGTTGTCAAATGGTGTAAACGAACATGTTATATTTAACAACAGACATTTTCTCGTTTTAGACAAACATATTCTATATATGCTCTTCTCCGACATATGTTATTATCGAAAAAGTTGCGGTATACCAACCGATTGGGAATTGCAGCTGCACAAAGTTCGTACATCTCTGCGGACAATATGTCTTAGAACTAAGAAGGAATGAATGCATAAAATATGCCCAGGTAATTTTTTTATTTTATGAAAATCATAAAAATGTACATGTGGGGATTGTACTTTGAAATTTGTTTATGTGGTTTATTGCTCATTTGCCGTGAGAGTGTTTGATGTGACGTTTGAAGTTCACTGCTTTGGAAAACGTCATTGTGCACAAATCACAGGCAAATGTCGCAGACCTCTGATGAATTGCAATGTGTTGCTTCAAGTGACACAGTTGTGTGAAACCTTTCGAGCAAATGTGACAAATATGTTTGCGTTCGTTCTGGTGCTGACTCAACACGTGTTTCTTTAAATGATCTAGAGTGGAGAATAATCTGTCGCAAAGTTGGCAAATGTGTTTCTTTGCCTCGGAGTGAACCGTGCGCAAATGTCGTTTAAAATTCAAAGTCCCAGCGAAGCACTTTTGGCAATACGGGCATTTGATAGTTTTTGTGAACTGTGTTGCAGGCGTCGTCTCCACTTGTTGGTCTCTCGAACTTGGATGGTTTTTGTGGCATTCACTTGCCTGGTGTTCCTTTAATTTACTATATTTATTAAATTTGGCATCGCACCGATTGCAACACAACATGTCCAATGAATGTACGCTGGCCAGGTGATGTAACAATACTCGCAAGCTGGAACAGTCCAGCGCACATTTGGGACATTTGTATATGCCCGTCGAGTCGGCGTCTTTATGATCCATGCCGGCATGGCTGTTTCCCTGTAAATGCAATATTTCGGATAGGTCGCAAATATCACAATAGTCGAGTAACTCGGTTTCCTCCAGCAGGAACTCGTCGAGAAATTCCACGTCCGTAGCGATATCAACATCGAAATCCCCAATTTTTGGCACCAGCATATGCATGTCTTGAAAGTGCTTTTGCAATATGCCTCGCGAGCCGAACTTGTATGTGTTCGGGCAAAGGGTGCAATAATACAGCAATGATTCGCACTGATGGGCCTGCACTATGTGTTTGTATAAGTATCCCTTGCTGCAGTAGCGTTTCTGACATGGATTGCAAGCGTATTTCATGTCCCCATGGCTTTCGGTCGTGTGTTTCTCCAGTGCCTCGGCGTTAGCATAAAGACAACAGCAATAATTGCAAATGCTTAAATTGCTGTTGGTTTCCATGTGATCGAGGTCTTCATGTTCCTTTAATGAGCGGAATGCTGTGAATACCTCGGGACACTCTCGACATCGGTATACACGGGGTTTCTTCGACGATTTGCATTGGCCTGATGATTCGGGTTTATCCTCCGGCTTAGGTAAAATATTTAACAACTTCTTTCCACCCTCCGTATTCATATGTTCGCACCAAAATAAATGTGTTTTCTGATTAAACCATCTGATTCGGGAGGTGTCAAATAGCTGAGTTGTTTTTTTACTGAAATCAATTTGTATGTCCTTTATTATCAATTTTCATTGTGTAGTTATATTTATGCATGCAGATATTGCACAAAATCGCCTTCCACTCTATTATTATAATTTGTAAAAAACTATTGTAAAAATATTAGAAAAATAAACTATTCGTCTGTTCCTAATATCTAAAACAAATTTTGATATTGAACATCTGTACTTCGTTTTGAGTTGAATAGAAAATATGGATAGATACATTCATTTTGACATTTCTTGAATAGGAGTGAAATTGGCATCATTGTTCCCTCACATATAGAAACGTCAAACATCGCATAAAAAAATGGGATTACGAATTAATCATGATAAGCTACATTTTTATATTGATTAATTTTATTTGTATTGTATACTGTTTTCCTATAATATACTTAAGACATTCAAGGGTGAATTTTATGCAATAC
>JXPZ01004353.1:0-12703 GCA_001014575.1 Themira minor
CAACAACAACAACAGCAGCAGCAACAGCAACCGCCACAGAATGCTCCGCTCCAGCAGCAACATCCGCAGGTGACGCAACAAGTGACCCACCAGCAACAGCAACAGCCTGTCGTATACGCGAGCTGTAAGTTGCAGGCCGCAGTCGGAGGCCTGGGCATGGTGCCCGACAGCGGCTCGCCGCCCCTGGTCGATCCGATGGGCGGGCACCACATGAACACCCAAATGACAATGCCACACCACTCAATGGGACATCCGCAGGCGCAGGTAAGTCATCATACAAGTATATGGCTTCGATTTTGTTGAACGCGTTTGAAAGAGCTTCTCTTATCATTTTTTACGTATTTTATATTCCAAAATTCTAGTTGGGCTACAATGATGTCGTTCCTGATGTCTCAGAGGTAAGCAAAGGAGTCATCTCTCGAATTACTAGACTTGGTGTTCGAATTGGAACTACCCTATGTTGTTCTAAGTTGATTGCGGAAAGCCACTAACTGAAGCATTTTCTATTCTGTGTTCAGGTCCATCAGAATCACCACCAAATGGGCATGTACGGCCAGCAGCAGCAAACCGGAATTCCGCAGGTTGGAGCACCGCCCCAGGCGATGATGCATCAGGGCCAGGGGCCACCGCAAATGCACCAAGGCCACCCGGGACAGCACACGCCACCATCACAAAATCCAAATTCGCAATCGTCGTCAGGGATGCCTTCGCCTCTGTATCCCTGGATGCGAAGTCAATTTGGTAAGTGTCAAGGAAAGTGATCACAAATTCCATGAAACGTATTAAGTGGAATTTTTTCTTCTCTACATATAAAGTAGCTAGTTGATCGTTGTTGTTGTAGTTAGTTTGCGTTCATAATTTAAATGTACACGTAGTTTGAACACGAGCCTAGTTAGAAGTAGGAAATAACCTAATTGGGGTAGTTGGCCAGAAAACAAGGAAATAACCAGCGACTGCTGAATTAGTACGGACACAAACCCAACGCACCAAATTCCGCTGAATACAAAAATTTATTGGATTTGATGGACATTTTNTTCCGCTGAATACAAAAATTTATTGGATTTGATGGAAATTTTGAAATGTCCTCCTTACTTAATTCGTTTGACGAAATCAATTATTCAATTCAAAAACAGATTCAATTGTGTTAAATGCATTTCTGTGCCAAAATCTGTATGTTAGTCACGGGGACTTGGAACGCAATTATCATTTTACCACTGTGGTCCTGGAAATTCCCAACTTGCTTGCTTGATGAAAGAGTGGCGGCACACAATTAGAGAACGACCTTGAACGGATTGTCTGCGGTGTATTNCTGAAAGAGTGAGTGGCGGCACACAATTAAGAAACGACCTTGAACGGATTGTCTGCGGTGTACTAATTCACACTGAATTCGCAACTCTAATACCTGANCTAATTCACACTGAATTCGCAACTCTAATACCTGACTCTTTGCTAAATCCAGATTTGCAACAAAAGTGAAAACACACAAACGAAAAGGAGGCCTTCCACGAACCCTCGTTCAACCCGAAAAGAGGTAGATTGATGTGCTGTAGAGGCGATCAGTTTTGATGAGTTTCCATCACACACTGGGCGATACAAAAGGTTGGCTTTGCGATGCTGCAAATGTAGAGCGTGACTAATTTCGTTGACAATTACGTATGCGTTGCGAGCAACAACATAAAACGGGACCAGAAGGTTACATCAGTTTGGCGAAATCCCCTGTGAAGCAATGCCGAGGAACTCCGTAAATCGCCAGCAGCGTCGGTTTCACTTTCGAAAATACCACGTTGCAATCTCAAGAGTTTTTCCTTCCTTCCATGATGCCTTACTTCCTGGCGTCTCTCCTACCTTCGTTGGTCTCTAATAAATCGATTTTTTCATTTAATCCACGCATCCATCCTTCTATTTGCTTTTAAGAGTTTATCTCGGAACTTCTTCGCAAGCCCGCAAATATGAACGAGCCTACCACACAAGTCCAGTTTGGATACCTTTGTGTGAAACAAAACTGGCAACAACAACAACAACGCAATATAAAAGGAACATTTTTTGTTGTGTTTGTGAATTGGACTTTTTCTCTCCTTTTTGTGTGTATTTTTTGTTCGAAGTCAGATTGAGATGTAAAGCAAAATTGATTGCCATCATTAGTTATACGTTATATGCAATGGATGCCATCAATTTAATAATCTCTGGAACACGGGTCGCGTTTTTCCTCTCCATTCATGGGCTATGCTCTCCCTTCGACACTCGCGCAAGTCGCAAGTGTTGGCCGTAGCCGGTCGGCTATAATGCAGCATTTGTATCGCGCTCCACATGCACGCGTTAAGGGGCAAGAGCAAAAACGCCACTACGAGGTGACATGGAAGTTAACAAACACTACCCGTACCACACCGCAAGCGAGCTGAACATAGGCTGGCCGATTTGTTGTCGTTGAAAAAGGAAATCATTTGAGAGCGGCAAGAGAAATAATGCATAAATGGTATAAACAAAAACTGCACGTCGCACGATTTTTCCCCCTACAGCTTGTTAAATGGCTACACGAGTGCGCCGCAGCTCTTTAATTTCGACGTGTTCACATAAAAGGCAGGGAGGTGACTCGCGTGACTCCGTTCTCGCGTAGGCTCTATCGATATTGTAGTTTCACGATTGTTAGATGAAATTTCATAGGATACCGAAATTAAGTTGTAGCGCTCACCAAAGGGGGCTCGCTTCAACACGACCGTTTGGTTGCCATCATAAACACCTATCGCGGGAAAGAGGGCGGCTGCGTACATACAAAGCCAATGCAATTGGATTATATAAATAAGTTTCGTCGAAATTGTTGTCACCCGATGTCAGTCGGTTGATAATGATCTGTGGACGCTTTAAGCTGAAATGAAATCACATACACACACACAAACACAGAGTTTCTTTATCCTTTTCGTGTGAGTGTGCGGCTAGTGTATCGTCCTTGTTGTTGCTTTATAGTATCGCTGTCGCTCGTTGATTCGAGATTACTGCTAACTGTTGCCGTCGGGTCATAAATTTTAGCGACATTCAACAAATTCGAGCAACAAGTGGCTTGTTTTTCCGCACATTTTCGACTACGACAGCAACGGCAATAGCAACGGCAATGCCGATTACAGCAATGCTCCATCATTGCATTCACATTTGTACCAGTTCACAAACACCAAAATCGTTATCGTGATTCACTGCTGCTCCCCCCGAACGGAGAACGGGGGTCATCTGTTTGTAAATAGAATTGAATTGAATTTAAAATGCAATTCTTGCGTTCGGCATGTACTGCAACATTTTTGCTTTGTATCATATTCTTGCTAACACCGCTTTAATACTTGAGTTGGAGCGCTGACTTCGCCATTCTCTTATCCCGTATAAGAGTTNGAGGATACTTCAGTAGGAGCGCTGACACCCAACTTCGCCATTCTCTTATCCCGTATAAGAGTTTCATAAACTATGCTGAGAGCCAGCTAGGGTGAGGAATAACACTTTGGACAAGTGTGTGCTCCAGGTTGTGTAGCAGCGAAATCCTCGGGAATAAAAAGATACTTGATGGCTGGTAAGACTCAACCTCGTGTAAGGGGACTGCGAAAGTCGAAAAAGTTTTTGCTAGTTTAATGCGAGGTTCAAGTTTGTCGCCCCTTCCTTCGGTTTTTGTTTTTTGTTCGTTGCGGGTCCGTCTGCTGATAGGGGGCGGTGGTGGCGGTGGCGGTGGCAAATCCAAAGCAATCCCTCGGCTGCTGTCAATATATCAGCAGAATATTAAAATTAGTCAAACCACAGCAGGGCGATGCGAGCGAAAGCTGAATTTCAAGCGATACAAAATGTAATAAAGAAGTGCGAAAAAAGAGGGAAAACGCATTACCGTCGAAATGACACCGAGCTGAAATAATAGATGATGCCATAAGGCTACGGCCATCGTTGCGGAAGCTGGCGGCTGCTGCAGCAGTGCCGCTCGGCGTAAGCTCCTTCGGAAAGTTTCTCGTTTCCTATTCTATTCGGCATTAAGTGTGCGGATCAAAAGATAATTTGCGGGATGCGTGAAGAATTTTCAAAAATGCCACATACCAAAATTCGGTGTGTTCGAAGGGGCGTTCAATGGAAACCCCACGAAAACGAAACATTTCGAAAAGTTAAGCCATACACTGGGGACATAAGGCGTCTCGAGAGAGTGGCAAACAACCAACATTTGATCAAAACAATTCTTGGGCTTGTATAATATTTCCTTGGTTTTGAAGCGATTAATTGCAATGGAAATCGTATTCGTAAACGAATTGTCGGTGTTTCCAATAAGCAATTCAACGGCCAATCTCGAGATGTTTTTCATTCGGTTCGCTGGTGAGTGCTCTCTGGCCATTGTTTGCCGGACCCTATGTCGACGGGATATGGNCCATTCGGTTCGCTTGTGAGTGCTCACTGGCCAGTGTTTGCCGGACCCTATGTCGACGGGATATGGGACACTGGCGTGGCCCGGCGCGGTGTGGCATGGCATGTTTTAGTCAGCTGTCAAATATTTTGACATGGGTTCCACCGCTGGCACTGGGAATGGCAGCAGCGCCCTGAAGTAAAATGGAAAATTCGAATATAAAACGAAGATGAGCCACTATAACAACCACTACTCAAAAAACGAATCAGGCGACCATTTTGACAGAACTCTGGGGCGCAAGGGACTGCGTGTGTGTACGCTGGGATAGTTTCAACCGATAACCAACGCTTGTATGGCGTATTTCCAGCTGATTTGGTTATTGTACAATTCCGATCCACTCTCCTGCACGGTTCAGTGAGTTGGGAGAGGGGCGCGGCGGTGGCATTGGATTTAACCCTCTTAGGTGCTTAACAAGTCCCAAATTAAAAAAGTAAAAAATTAAACAAAATGAAATGTGAAATGTAAAAAAATGACTGAGCACAACAATGCCGTCGAGAAATGTCGGACGCTTCGATCCCGCGAGATTAAATCGCCGGGGACACAAATTAAATATGACCTGTTGGCTGGCCATTTAATTGTTAGCCCAAACAAAAGCATCTTCAAGGAGCTCCGCGCCCCCTCCGGCACTACCCTTTGCCACAGTCATAACTGGTTGATTGTGGTGTACGCATTCTTGTGGCTTTAATTAAGTCCGAAAACAAAAATAATTTGTTGACGTTTCGTTTTTTTGTGCTCGGCGCGGGCCAAACCTCAAACGGCAAGCCATCCATATTCCTAATTTCCATGCAGTCGAAATAACTGGAGTGGTCACTGCGAAAGGCACCGCGGAAAGTTTATGGCTTTGGAGTTGCAAAACGAATTATAACGGAACAAGCTGGAAAGTTTTGACACTCTCGTGTTTTCGTGGGGCCAACCAAAAATGTTCGCTTTGGACGAAAATGAAGTTGAGGATAGAAACATATGNATTCGCTTTGGACGAAAATGGAGTTGAGGATAGAAACATATGCACCGGACTGGGTTGGGCGACCAGCACAGGGGCCNGTTCGCTTTGGACGAAAATTGAGTTGAGGATAGAAACATATGCGCCGGACTGGGTTGGGCGACCAGCACAGGGGCCATCAATGGTGATGGGTTGTTTTATGGCATATTAATTGCTTCATCATTTGCCGATGACTTGACAGTTTGGCGGTGACAGACAAGTGCCACACACGACGACCGGCCATTTCGTGCCGCAAAACAACCCAAGAAAGACAAATAGATGCGAAATTAAATACTTGTTGAGAAAAACCGAACGTAGCGTGTTGTTGGTGTTTTCGCAGGGACGTTGCGGCGATCTTGTGTGGAAACTTGCCCAAGGAGGGCCGACGCCGTTGCGCGAATGTGACTGTAATTTCCGCAATTAAAAAAACATTTNGGAGGGCCGACGCCGTTGCGCGAGTGTGACTGTAATTTCCGCAATTAAAAAAACATTTGCCCTCTCTCTTCTGTGCCGGCCAACATCTCATTCATCTTCCAGTTTGCCAATGACGGGCCTTGAAGTTGCGGCCACCACAGACGACGACGCCGAACCTGCTAATTATTATGCAATTTGATTGCAGAAACACTTCTTTCGAATTCGTCATTTGGATTTGTCGTTTTTTCGGAGACTTTTCCGAGCAGGCAAATATTTGTATATCCATTTGGTGTACACCGGTAACAAATCGTTTAGAAATGATACGTACATGAATGTTTCAGTTCGTGCAACAAACTTTTCTAAAGTAATTACATTAATGACTTCCTCCGCCACACACAATACGTACACTAATGCTGATGGCAATCCCAAAAATATCATAAAAGTACTACTACACAACATGAAAATAATGTTCGGGGAAGAAGCCGAAACGGCGAAGAGGCCCACTATGTACGTGAATAAAAACGAATAAAAACACAGAAATGGGTAAAATGGTGGCCTAATCGCAATTTAATTACAATACCTTTTCATTTCAAAGCCATTGCTTGCCACCACTGCCGCCATCAACATCACCATCGCCATCGCAATCAAGTGGTCTGGGGGGAAACGGCACTGCCTTAACCACGAATCCGATTGAGCGAGCGGCTCTTTCACATTCATAATTTTTGGGTGGGATATAGTAATTATTTTCATGCGTAGAAGCTAATATACACTGCGCCATTGCTTTCATTATTATTTCCTACGTTTGGCTGCTCCCGTCTCCATGCCGGCCAGCTATACGGCCAGGTAATCGTAAGGCGTTGTATCNCGCCGGCCAGGTATGCGGCCAGGTAATCGTAAGGCGTTGTATCCACATTNTTGCTCCCGTCTCCACGCCGTCCAGGTATACGGCCAGGTAATCGTAAGGCGTTGTATCCACATTAATGCGTGCCAGACAATTTTCCAATGCACATTTCTCTTAACGTCACTTGAATCGGCTTGTTTATACCATCATGCATGCTCACTCGCCTTCGTCATGTTGTACGAATTGTTGGCCGTCCACTAGCGGTAGCCGCTTTCACCGCATTAAACGCGTTTTCTTCTCGGAGGTGGATTCGACAAGTCCATGTTCTTGTCTCTACCACCGCCTGATAGATCGCATCTCATTGCATCGGTCCGCTTGATGATGAAACGAGATCAGATCTGATCACATCAAATCTGATGAGAGTCGAGTTCAGATCTTCGCCGCGATGTTATTAAAGCTAGTGGCCTTAACGGGCCTCACGAAATGGCTTGTTATGCTTGCCTGCGATTCGCTTCTTGAATTTGAGATTGTGGTAACAAATTTGCTCTCTCGGAAAGTTCACACGGTTGACAGTTTTTCGTCATTTCCCCAGGCCTTAAATTGACAAAATGTGATTACCCGCCGATTAGGTCGGTTCCACAATAAGTGAATTTGTCATTTACTCCACTCACAAAAAAACACGAATAAACGACTCATAATTAGGGAACGGTTTTGTTTGTGTTTTTTCAACCACTCTTTGTCGTTTCTCGATGGGGGGAGACTTAAAGCCCGTTCCATTTGGACGTATACCATTTTCCCGAATCGTTTGTTTCGCCTCGAATGAAGTGCGTAGCTTTTGGTAATGCGGAATTTCCCAAAACCGATCGGCGTCCATTTAATAATTAGTAACCGTCTTGCGGGTCGTAGGCATTTTGATACGATACTTTTGTGCGTGTGTGTGAAATTCCATTCGGAGAGACGTCGCTCCGACCCAACGAATGCACCATGCACCCATCCAGCCAGCCAGCCAGCCAACCAAACAACAGAGCCAACACATGTTGAGATTTTGACAAGTACAAATTTACAGATTCGGTAAGGTCGTCTTTTGATCTTAAGACTCGACGGCTCTTCCTTTCCTCTCCCTGCCGGCCTACTCGCCTTTCTCGCCGACGCCTTTGTTGGTATTATCTAAATCTGTATTTTGTGCCAGCACCGCCAGCACATACCTTCCCGTACATATCAATGCATACATGGACTTGTATGCAGACCTGAGCAGATCGCTGTTCCCTTGCGTTTTCTCGGTTTTGGCTTGTGGTTTTGTTTTTGATTTTATTTCATTTTTATTTATAATTTGTTGTTTTATGTATAGTAGTTGTAGTCCAAGAACGCATTCATTTGATTTTGAGTAGTGGCCGAAGTAAATTTGCATTTTGGCTCCTCTGGCAGTGCCGATACTTATTTGCGACTTTTTCTTTGCATGTTTTTGGACCAACAGAACGCAAACGTGGCCGCCAGACATACACTCGCTATCAGACGCTAGAGCTGGAGAAGGAATTCCATTTCAATCGCTACTTGACACGGCGACGACGCATCGAAATCGCCCATGCGCTGTGCCTGACGGAGCGACAAATCAAGATCTGGTTCCAGAATCGCCGAATGAAGTGGAAAAAGGAGAACAAAACGAAGGGCGAGCCCGGCTCCGGCGGCGAGGGGGACGAGATAACACCGCCGAACAGTCCGCAATAGGGGACGACCGCGACGACCAACCACTGAAGCAACCAAATGCAGAAGCTGCAGCGCAACCAACTACCAAGCAAGCGACGTGTAGTAGCACAATTACATTTATACCACACTTTACCAAAACATAATTTTATTTAAAGCGAACGCAACGGAATTTCCTGCTGCATCGCACGGACGGGGCATTCTCAAGTTTCAACCAATTGCCAAAAAGAACAATGACAACACAAAACAAAATCAAAACTAACAAAATAATGTTCGATTAAGATATTTTAGGCACAGAAAATAAAAACGCTAAATTCGATTTAAAAGAAACACAAAAAGTTTATTAGGGAGTCAATAGAAAATACTCGATTGCTGATCTGATGTCGCAAGCGAAACTCCGAGCCGATGAGGGGTATTCCGGAAGCAAGTGAAAACACATCAACCCCAAAGATACTAGGTTATGTACGATTGATTGTATTCACAACACATAGCAATGTCCGTTTTAGTTAATATATTTTGTTATTATTTTTGTACTGATGAACACAATGAATGAACTCTATCAAATGAAATAAAATGAAATAACAGATTTATAAATTTCAATACTGCATAAACGAATGAAAACTCAACAAAACCAACTCATGTGACCTCAAATCTAAGTAAGTTATTTAATAATAAACTATATGTAATACGTATTGATAGAAGAGGACGAAGGAATATGACTCGAGACACAACAAACGCAAACCAACACAAAACATTTGAAAATATATACATAATTGTAAATTACGTACATTCATATTTTACATAGTATGTGGTAAAGTCTAGAACAACAATGATAGCGATATGCATTAAATAAAGATTCTAAATTTTGAAATTGTACCGAAANGTCTAGAACAACAATGTTAGCGATATGCATTAAATAAAGATTCTAAATTTTGAAATTGTACCGAAAATGTAACTACAAACACTTGGAAATTGAACATTTAATTTACATTCAAATAACAATTAGTTTCAACAATTGTGTAGACATTCAGTGTGAAACGGCAAATTATTGGCTTTGAAAGGCGTTTCAGTTTGTTTCGTTTTTTCGCAAAAGGATATTATGTATACCGATATGAAAACAATCTTTATATATATATGTATATTTATATTAACGCTTAATTGTACGATTGTAAATGAATGTGAATCAATTGGCAAATCGAAACAAGTACAGAAAATTAAAAATGTAAACGACTTAAAACAAACAAATTTAGAACATTTTTGTTGTTGTGACTATTAAAGCATACTGCTGCAACAATTTTATTTGTAGAATCTTAAAATGATTTTGTACGAAAAACACACGAAAAATCTCTAAAAAAAAAGTTCGTTTATATAATTTAAACTGTTTGCGGAAGTGTTTGTGTTGAGACAAGTTAGTAAATTTTAAACGATAAGTAGTTTTACCATAAGTACGACAACTCTAAATACCAAAGTTACACAAAATAATAAACAAGATAACGAACATGGCAATGGAAATAGTGGCAGTGTGCATTCTCTTGGTTTTCGACGAAAAATGTTGTACAATGCTTAACTGCAATCACAGTAGAGAAGTGTAGTGGAGACGTTCATGCATACTCTTAATAAAATTTTCGTAATTCAAAAACGATGTGGAAATGAACTGTGACGATACTCACTCACAAACATACAAACAAACAATAAACAAATAATTAAATGAATCCAAATACGTAAACGTAGGCCTAATTCTGTAAGAAAGAAATTGAATAACTATTATAAATATATATATATGTATACACAGATATGTATATTAATGAAAATATGAATTATGTATAAAGTAATTTATTATAAACACTACATTTATATTTATAGTAATTATATTTATATTTAATTTACATAAAGGTGGAACTTGTTGTATATAATATATACTCCTTAGAGTAAAAGCAAAATATTAATAAAAAATAAAATAAAAATATCGAAACTCAATGGGACTCCATCGGCAGTGGCAGCCCTGTGGCATGGGGTCCGTGCATGAACAAAAGAATACATCCACAGCGAATTCCCTTGCTTGTCGTAAGAGGCGACTAATAGGGAACTCCTTGTAATTTTTCTTGAATTTTTGAAAAAAAAACCACAATATATTTAAAAATTGTTTAATTTTGTGTGTGGCTTTATCATTTGTAACCCGCATGTCGAAGCCCGAATCTTGCGATCTTCATAATCTGACATCATAATACGCCATTAATCAGTTGTCATTTAGAAATGTTTAAGACATCAGTGGCAGGGGCAGTGACAACCAAAACAATAACAACAACAACACAGTTTCAAGCAAGCGAACAAGCAAAAGATGCGAATCGTTGTGTATATGAATTCAAATATGTATAAATGTGTGTAACTCTGTAGGCGATCAAAACCCGTTCGATTCGCACATCGCCATCGCCGTAGCACACAAAACACACAAAGCGTCCAAAAATCGTATTCGCATTGTTATTGTAATCGCAGCCCATTTATAAAGATGCACTCATGAAGACGCTCAGATTAAGTTGATCATCTTAATGCTATGTTTAGTAGTTTATTCATTTGAATTAGTTTTTGCATTTCGTACACAAAGGGACTGATGTTTGTTTTGAATTGTTGGATGTGCCCTCAGCATATCCGCAACTGCATGGCTTTAATTTTAGAAATTCTCATACGCCTATATTCATGCATGGCGAAGTCCTCTCGGGCACCTAGCACATTGAATTTGGCCGTAATGCCGAGGCGCGTGCACGTGGTGGGAGGAGATTCCCGTGGAAGGTAAATATGTGCATTCTCGGTCTGATGAAATTAATTAAAATTGTTCTTGGCCACTAATGGTGTGGCTCTAAACAACAAATTAAAACGTAAATGCATTTAAATTAATTCATTAAAAATGTGCACCCCGAAATTTATGCACATTGAAATTGTCTTCCTTATTAAATTGACTGTGGTTGGGGGATATCGCCCCGATTGCAGAAAGTAGACGAAAAAGCCGAGGGCAAATAAATCATTAATTATCGAACTCCAAGTGCTAGTATGAAGGCACGCACACTCACTTACTCAAGATGAAAACGCTTAGTTAGATGTNAAACACCAAGTGCTAGTATGAAGCCACGCACACTCACTTGTTCAAGATGAAAACGCTTAGTTAGATGTAATTTAGACAGTCGAAGTGAGCATGGCGGGCCTCTCAGCAGTCGAGCGGCTGGCCGACCGGCCGTCTGCCACAGGTTCACACAATCCATCAAACGATCAGTTCTCGAAAGAGTCTATTGGTTGACGAACAAGAAGTGAACAGACGCGCGAGTGCGGGGGGAAAGACAAAAACATCGAACTGAAATGAGCAATCAATCATGGGCTAACAATAATTATAAAATGTAATGGAGGAAAATTAAGTTGTTGTTCCTGTTGGCCTTGTTGTTGTCCGCCTTCGTCTCTGCGGCGTCGTGTCATTAAAGTTTCTTCAACTTATTGAGTCTTCTGCGTCCCGACAATGAGTCAATGAGAATCGAACTGATACTGATAATGGGGGCAGCAACTGCAAATCGCTTTATTTTAACATAATTACCGAGGCCATTAAGGGGCAAACGCAAATGGAATTGTCTGCGATTGTTGACAATACCACAAACGGCGATTCCACTCAGTTTATGAATAAAAAATATTCCGATTTTCAACAAGAAGGAAAACAACGTTTGTTTTTGTATAAAAAAGAAGAACATCTTTGAAAAACAAGCAAAGTGGTAAGAAGGGGGGCATATTCGAAAAGGCCAACACTAGAGAAGCTGAAAACCTGCTCTAAGCCCAAGCATTCAAGCGGAGAAATGCCGCTCTCACCAAAACATCGAAATCGTGTGGAAAAACAATAACAACATTCTACCTGATGTTAATTCGGACATCAGTTCGAAATTCCAATCTTCACACTGACGCTCCTTGGTGAACAGGTCCACTTCGCATCTCCATGCCGCATGCGCATCGCAGGCAAAACTGCGTTTACCACTGGNTATATGTAGTGGCCATATAGCTGTGCTGTGTCTAGCAAACATGAATGACGAGCTCTGCGCGACAGCCATCATGGAGTGTGCACACACTTGCCGGCCTGTTTGCTCTCTCCTGTTGCGCGGCAGTGTATCGATGGCGCGTTCAGCCTGTTGGCCTGCTCTCACTCACACTGACTCCGCCCACGATTTTCGAATTTCATCATGGCATGACGGTGTTCTCCTTCGATTTCGAACCATTCTGATAATGAACTTGTTCGAGCACTGTGACCGGCAAGTGTGTGGATTGCCGTATATGAGATGAGGTTTCCTGTTTAAAACCGGTGCGCATTTTTCAAATGAAATTT
>JXPZ01004381.1:0-10807 GCA_001014575.1 Themira minor
GCATCGACAAGACCGGCGACTATACTATGATTTTTTTATGAAACAAATGGAAGAAACGAAACAAAGAAAAGTTGAAGGCCAACAACAAGCAACCATTTAAAATTATTACTTTTGGCCAGATAGTTACTCAAATAAGCACTACCCAATGACTTTATGTTTAAAGTGAGAACTTTGCGGATGTATGATGAATTCTCAGTTCAAAGAATTATGAAATACATTTTATGTATGGAACAAATAAAACACAAAGTGGATTTAACTATAATTAGGAATTGGAATTTTAGTTAAGACATTTACAAGTTTTAAATTTTAGCGCTCACATAGAGGGANAATTTAGGAATTGGAATTTTAGTTAAGATATTTATAAGTTTTAAATTTTAGCGCTCACATAGAGGGATCGAAAAAATTTCATTAACTTTTTCATTTGTGCAAGTCTTGTCTATTTTAAGGTCGACATTAAAAACGAATGTAATAACAAAAGTGAAATTTGGTTTAATAACTCTCCTTTTACGGCCTAAGTCATTGATGTGTAAGCTTTCAAATCAAATTAAGTCAGCGCAAACTGTTTTATAATAAAAAACTTGCTTGCAGAAATGGTAGATGAGGTTTTGAAAATTCATAGTTGGCATATCAGTAGAAGAAAGTTTTTCGTGGCATTAATTCACCGAAATCAAACATTAGGTGTTTAGGTGTTTCTTAATTATTACTTGGTGTTTCTGTTCTGTCTCAATTATCACTTTATCATTCAAATCGTAGTGGTCACATTGATTCGGTGAAAACGAATTTCCTAACGTCCGCTAGTCACCCCCACATCAGTTCCGTCGTTTTTAACCGTTCGTCTATATTATTTTCTCATTCGAACGCATATGCGTTATTTTTATTATGCATGGCAATGGCGAATTGGAAACATTGACAACTGAACCGCGACACAATGGAATGTTATTGGCACATATTCATACATATAATTAAATTCCAATAATTTGTAGCCATTAGTTTAAAGTTCGTTAGTGAAAACAGCACAGCGAAATGCTGTTCAACATTTCTATTTTCTCTTGAATTTAACGTCGATGTTTAATTCTGTGAAGGCCATATTAATATAGCCATTGCACACTTTTAAGCAAATACTGACCATTGCACCATCACTCAAAGTTGCATGACCAACACAACAATACGATCCGCACTATCGGATATTACAGATTAAAGCAACGACAACGAACGAAGCGTACGGCACCACCACCCGACCACAATGCACATGACACTTTCATTTTCAAGGTGAGTACATTCGAGTCTTACCAGTCGATTGACCATGGACCTTGGTAATTTTCATTTTCCGATTTCNGCACCACCACCCGACCACAATGCACATGACACTTTCATTTTCAAGGTGAGTACATTCGAGTCTTACCAGTCGATTGACCATGGACCTTGGTAATTTTCATTTTCCGATTTCAGATCAGATTTTTCCAAATAATATGCAAACAGATTCATTTCAACAAAACAGCTCTGAAGGTAAAGAGAACTCATTGCACAACACATGATCACATTCCCATAGATGAATTTATCTTTAATATTTTCTTATAACAGTTTGTATTTTATATTTATATATAACATATTATAGCCTATATGAGCCTCTTACTTCCCGTTACGACCAGGTTACATAACGCATTTGTTAGAAACAATTTACTGTGAAACAACAATAGTTTTTGGTTAAACTATTCCAAGGTTAGGTTTGAAAAAAAATACAAAATTAAATTTTAATAACAAATGTCGGTTCCGAAAAGAATGCTAGAAAATCTTTGAGCCTTCTTGATATGTATAACACAATCTAAGGTCATGCAAAGGCATATCGACGTAACTATATATGTACTTAACGTATATGCATAATAATACAAATTAGCTCGACATTGGAATCGCGGGGTGTAGTTATTTGCACGATGGATCAGTATGTAATACAAATAATTTACAATTGTACATATTACCAACAGAAACTAACCTTCAACAGTGTTGATGTTATATGGATCTTACTTAAGTTAAGTTAAAAATATTTTATTTTTCATGTATACGTGTACCTAAGATAAAATTTATTATGTGGGAATGCGTAAATTCAATTTATATCAAATTTTATGTTAATGAAGCGAGCGTTTGAACCACAAGCAACGAAAATTGTAAATACAGCAACAAACGAAATACTACGAGAGCCCCCTCTTAATCTGTCTAGCTTTAAAAAGCCATGAACCCAATTTAATTAACCCATTTAATGGTGAATAACACTTTCAGAAAATCATGAACCTTGAGAGATGTACCAACAACTATATATAACATGTTATGTATGTAATTTTGTCTAGTTACATTTACATATATACCTAAGTGTTATTACAGTGCGTATAGCCTAATTGCCACCGACACCCCACAGCATATTCGTGAATTGACTTTGACGTACCGATGAAAGCTCTATCATGATGAATTTTACTCCCAAAGACAGATTGCGAGAGTTTACATCCTTTTAGACAAGTTTTCTATTTTTACTACTTAGTCAGTGCAACTAGTCAGCATTCAAATAATTACAAAAATTATAAATAAAATCGTGATTGTAGGTTATATTATAATTGCGAATTTTACTTCCAAAACACCTGTGGTTCATTTGTTTTAAGAAAACATATTTGATTAAATAAATGAAAAGTCTAAAAACATATTTCGGATTTATTTTCATGAATATCATAAAAATCCTGTATAGGGGTAAAAAAGTTGAATTTCCGATGTTTAGTGAATGAAAACGTGTTGGCTTGTTTGTAAAATTGTCGTCCAAATGGCACATACGTCCATCTTTGAGTCTTAAACCAAATAGCTACCATAAAAAATCAATAATGCGCCCAATGACCATATGTATTTGAAAAGTGGAATCTCAACGTAGTTTTCCGCGTTGTGTTTTCAGACTCCTCTTTATCAATATGGGCATTGGTATTTCAAACTAAATGTTTTCAAAGTTATTCCAAACACTGAACATTTCAATTGATATTCAATATGAAATAGCCAATACGGAAATTACCGAANGATATTCAATATGAAATAGCCAATACGGAAATTACCGAACTCAACTCTTCTTCCGCTCTTGTACACTCTTAAACGGTCTTTGTTAATTGAACCAGTTTATATTTTTTGTATGTATATTCTTGTAATCCTCCAAGTAATAGTTACAATACATTGCTTTTTACAATCAAACACAGAAACGATTCATCGATCAGGTCAATGAGTAATCAATATTAATCAATACAACGGGAAAGTTCAACAGACCTTTGCAATCAGAGATTATTGTGTATTGATTGAACGAAGTAACCTGTATAAGACATTGCTCTGCTGCCGTAATATAAAGACTAACGACGGTTGCACTAAACGCGACATCTGATGGCCGGGAGCTTAGTTCAACAACCCCGTGAGAATTTAAGTTACATGATTGTCATTTTCGCCAGGTGTCCAACGCTATCAACAAAACCACCCCAAACCCTAAGAACATTGTAATATCCATATTGCCTGATAAAATAACATATATATCTTTCATTTCTTTCGAAACAAAACATTCATTTATCTCATATATACGTATTTATTTACTTTACGATAAGAAATTGGAAAGTACTAAAACTGATAAACGTATTAACCTGTTGGAACAATTTTAAATGGTCCAATGGAAGAGGATCACACGAAGAAACAACACACAGTTCGTCTGAACCAGTGACATTGCCAAATCAGAAAGATTTATTCTTTACCAGTTTATATAATTAAGCAATGGCCACGTCCAAATTTGTTGTTGATGGCAATTTGCACGCATCTGCGGATTGGCAATTCTAAGTGTGTAAGTTTGGTTTGTAAACGGTTTATTTAAACGAAATGTTAATGAATCACTGTTCTATGGAAGTCGTCAACTGAAAGCAACATCAAATACAGTGAGAGACAACTGAAACGGATGAAATAGCGGTCAGAGAAAAAAACACAGTTGCAAGAAAATTAACACAATCCCTCCTCTTGGCTATACAGAAACAAAGTTGTCTTGTGAGCTTGACACACACCCCCCACAACCGTTTTTCTATTTTCTTCTTTAGTCTTAAATAAATGGCAAAAGTGTTAACACACTGAAAGGCCATGTTGAACTCAGAAAACAGAGAAAGTCGAAAGCATTTTAGCGGCACGTAAGTCGTTTGTCAATGGCCAAGCTAAACACAACACCAACCATATACGTTTGAGTACCCTATCACACGTAAACCAAATTAGATGGCAGAATGTGTTTTGCGTATAATACATTCTGAGTTTCTCTATGACGCCCTTTAAAAACATACTTATTCTTTTTTATGCACTCAGTTGTTGAAACTACGTTATTTTATAACATTTAATATTTTTTAAACTATACAATTATGGTTGGCCGTCTTAATTCGGCTTAAACACTCAAACTTTGACTGATTTTAAGTTAGGTATGGCCGGCAAATGTTTTTTGCTTACCCTACTGCGTATTTAAAGGCAATGAAATAAATGTTAAAGTGTAAAATAATAACCTCATGGGTGATTTAGCTATGAAATTCGCTTGATTGCACCAAATGGGGAAAATGTACCGTTCCAAATGAGCGGCTCGATTATATCCCAAACATTTGTTACTGTTCATTTACACAGTATACCTTTTTATATACCGTCTATAAGGGGAACATTCAATTTAACCAATGGACCAATGTAGGATTTCAAAGCATCGTCCAGGGTGATGACAGTAGTTTTCTTTATTTTTTAGGTTTGTTTGCAGTTGCTAATTGCTTATAGACGTATTGTTCGCTTATAACTTTGCAATACTTTTTTTATAAAGCCATTTCAATTACGTTCATTGGTGTTGAAACAGACAAAAGAAATCTTACAAAACACATTTGGTTCAAGCCGCCATTGAAAACTGATTGTTGCAGTACACAANAAATCTTACAAAACACATTTGGTTCAAGTCGCCATTGAAAACTGATTGTTGCAGTACACAAAAAGTAAAACCGCAAGTAAAACCCCAGCATAGGCGTTGCTTTGGATATGTTGGTTTTCCGAAAGTATAATAATATGTACAACCATTTTTGCTGCCTGACTTACGAATCGGTAATCGAATGAATCGACGAAATCAAACTTAACACACTCATGAACGGGGAAATTGGTTTTTAGTTCAGTTATTAGTTTTCTCTTAGTGCACTACACTGTAATTGTTGTTGAAGCGTAGTAGTAGTCTTATTGGGAAATTTTCGGGAACGGGAGTAAGGGAAGTAAAATAATCGACATCTGATTGTTTAATAGGCTTCATCGAAATATATATTTTCGGTAAGGTAAGCTCGTAAGACAAATATCTGGAATGTACCAAATTAGTCAATTAATTTACCGCTTTAAAGCCAAAAAAGTGGAAATGGAAAATATTCATTTGAAAATGCGCTTGTNACGCACAAATGTGCAACAAAATCTTCACTGTGTTTTTGTGAATGGAAAATATTCATTTGAAAATGCGCTTGTAAACCAAGTAGTCATTCTTTAATGTTTTCCAACACCGTTGTCAATGATTTGTACATTTTGTCATATTGCCATATTGGGTTCCGGAAAGTCTTCGTATGGTTTGGCTTTGCTTAACTAGGCAGCCGAAATGAGGTCATAGTATTCGTATTCGTCATTCGCACATAGGAAATGTGCGAGAACCAAGAGAATATGTAATCAACAAACTTTATGTCATGCAAAAACAGGTGTTATGATTGGCCCGACCGATTCCCCTTATTCTAGTCTATATTTTGCCCCGATCGATCGTGATCGACAATGCAAGAGTATTTAAATTATATTTATGAAAAAGCGCACTTGCATTAGCTACTTGTATTTGAGAGTGAGTGAAGTAATAAGTCGATTAAAAATATTTTGGAGTTTGTGTAGAATATTTTCTATTTTTATTATGTTTTATTTGTTCTCGGTCAATTACTACAGCTATAATCGGTGCCAACAAACACAAATCCCCCNTTATGTTTTATTTGTTCTCGGTCAAAACTATAATCGGTGCCAACAAACACAAATCCCCCAAAAAATGAATTAACAAAGCAAGGGAAAATTTTTTAAGAAAACAACAGTTTCTCATAAATAATCAATTTGCATTATAACAATATTTCCTCATATGTACCGTATCACCATGCAAAGAAGCGTGAAATACTCATGTGTTTGCGTACCGTTCTCCACAGCTCAATCTATAATTTCTCTTTCGAAGAGCCTACTTAGCGCAATGTTCTGTTTGCCTTCTCTTTAACAGACAAACAATTTTATATACAACTTCTTCTTCCTAAGAAAACTAAATAGATAGTGTGATTCAGACTTAATAGGTCAAAGAAAAGTTACAAAAAGCAAAAGTTTAATGCTTTGATCCCTAACAAAATTTGGAAATTTCCTGATCTAGTGTAAAAACATTTATGGGGCCTCCAGTAATTCATGTGTTAATATAGAAATGTAATGACAAAGTAATAATAACTCTCCCATTGACAATATGATAGGATGAAAGAATACGTAGGTTATTGTTACAGCAAGTGCAAGGCAATTAGTGCACTTTTCGTAGGCCATTACTATTGTATACGCACTGTCTCACTAAAGTAGATTATTTTTTTGATCTCATTACTGAAATGGTGCTAAAANGGCACTGTCTCACTAAAGTAGATTACGTTTTTGATCTCATTACTGAAATGGTGCTAAAAGTTTCTCTTTTCCAATATTGAATTGGAACTCATGAGAATGACTAAATGGTGAGGCATGCATGAAGATTTGTCGCTGAAATATTATTGACAATGACACAGCAACGAGTCTGTCAGTACTTAGGGTTACGATCGGAGAAAGTACAACTTTGTTCGACAAGTTCGATTTTAATAAGAAATGAAGAGAAGGAAAACAGTACGTACAGAACCAACATTGCTATGATTTGTCGAGTATCGATTCATTAATTCATCGGAGTAACTCAACAAAATTTTTCAAAATTTACACGATTTAACCGTGTTATTCGAAATGCATGCCAATTAACAAAATATACTGAACACCAAACTTATAAATAATTAACTCAAATTCGTTCTCTATGAAACTCCCTAGACCCACATTTCAATTTCAGATCTGGCTACGATGTCGTCTGAATACAATAACGTCCAATGCAAACAAGCAGTAACTACGAAAAGAGACAGACTGTCGATCACTTTGACATACATAGAAAACCTTCAAGTGAAGGGTTAATTGTATTCGTTCTTGTATAGGAGTCGCGGTCGTATGAGAAATCGACAAACTTGTCAGTCACCACTGACTTGGTTGGTGTTATTGTTCGAAATCAAAGTCTAATTTCGTTCCAATTGAATGCAATTGAATGAGAGAAAAACACACAGTTTACAAGAAGCAGATGTGCCCTATCCCCTTCAGGTCACTTCGATTGCATGCTGTGAAGAAAATTATGGGCAACCAAAACAAGTGTGCATCGAACCAAAATATACAAATAACACAAATGAAAAAATTAAAATTCTAAAAAAATAAGCTAAAAAATTTAAAGTCGAGGAAAAGTGAAGNCAAAAATTTAAAGTCGAGGAAATGTGAAGAGGACGTAAAGTCTGCGGCGTTAATGTTTCATAATNAAAAAATTTAAAGTCGAGGAAAAGTGAAGAGAACGTAAAGTCTGCGGCGTTAATGTTTCATAATATAGAAGTGCCCCATAGTGGGAAAAGCACGCGCTTGTTCTTGTTGTTGGAGAACTTGCAGGGTTCGTATTAGAGGTCAACGGCCAGACACGCACGCGTTTCTCAGTATTAGTGGACAGCTGGATTTTTGTCTCTCCTCTTTCCGTGTGTAGGGGCAAAACAATAGTCATGTGAAATACCAAATGACTTAAATCGGCAAAAAAGTGTACGAAAAGAGAGAACAGAGGGGAGGTGCGAAAAAAGAAAAGAAAAAAGCTGCTCATTGCACCACGAATTTAGTATTTAAAAACAACGATTTCCCTAAGATTGAAAGAACGAAAACAAACCAACAACACATGAATCTCTGCAACCATTTCCGCATTCCGAAAATGCATTGCCAACGAAGAAATGTTAAAGATCTCAGCCTAATTTTATTGCAATGGGCAAGAAATGTAACAACAATAGCAGCAAAATCCGTATTATCAAATATTTAATCTAAATATGACTATGGGTCTGATAAAATAAAATGGTTACATTATAATATATTAATATATATTCGCCAAAGTAAGAAATGATTTAGCGTGAGACGGCCGCACGCACATACTGCACATCATCAATAGAGAATATGTAATATGTATGCATTGGATTTCAAATGAAAGTAAATTGTTATAATCGGCACTTGAAGCGTTCTACAAACACACAAACACACATACACAACACAACGACATCAAAATATGAACATCGAGGGGACCGCATGTTTGTTGCAATGTCTCGGAGAAAGTCAGCCGTTATAATGGGTCGTGGCGGACTTGCTTGCGATTTGCCCCTAAGAAACTCCATTTAGTTATATACTCAATGAAATCGAGCACGTGACCATTTGTAATGCGATTAGTATCGTTCGTATATAGGATGGCATGAAATTGAGATCAAACTGCAAATGACAAAAAGCAACACGCACTAAACGCTTATGCCTATTGGCAGTTCCTTTGCAAGTCCACAAACGCACTCGCCATGGTCATACTTTGTGCCATGGCTAATTACGCTCGAAGACACCAACAACAGAGTTCCCAAGCTCAATAAATGCATGGAAATGGAAAGCTGAACTGGAGATATCAGAGCAAATATAAATTATGAAGACGTATAGTTATATATTGGCCCTATTGATAAACACCTATAGTTTGTATAGGTTTCGTATCATTCGTGTGTTGAAAGATAATAGAACATCGTGCAAATGTCACCGCTTTGACATTGATAACTCCGACGATAACACAATGGCAATAATATTACGCTTTTAAATTGTTAAAATTACCCGTCAGAAGCCAACATGCCAACATTATGATATATTCGTTAAGTTTTACCCACTGAACCCATTCAGATCAAAAAGCACTCAATGTTTATAATTCGAGTCCACGAATACCTGAAATGTTCGTTATTATGGGGAAAAAGTACGTTATTAGCAAATTTTTCCATTTAATTCGCTCTAATTAAATGTCCCACAAATAAATATTCTTGCCATGTAAAAGTGTAGTTCAAGAAGTACAATGGGTAGAAATATAACTAGCGCTATTGAAATGTGTGAATTTTGGTGAATCTGAGTAGGATTTGGACATTTTCACACTGCATCGTAGGAACCTTGCGTCACGCATACACAACCAAAAAAAAATAAGACCGACAATACCAATTATTAATTTTTCATTTTGGTGATTCGTGGGTAACTGAAGTCATGAAATAAGGTTCCATTGTAGAAATAAAAAATTTAAACATTTTAATTTTTAAATATTTAACACTTTGAAGTAATTTTTTAACACATANTAAAAAATTTAAACATTTTAATTTTTAACACTTTGAAGTAATTTTTTAACACATACATAGGTAAACAAACATTTTTTCGATATGTCCCATTTGGAATACCTCTAATTTGGCAAGATGCTTGTACATGAAGAAATCTAAGTAGGTCCGAAAAGTGTGAAAACCATCTAGCATGTTTGGTTTTTCAATACAAAGGCTCTACCACAATTGCGAAACTTAAGATTTTTATTGGTGGAGAGCATTATGACAAAAACAAAAACAATAACGGCATTAAATTGAAAAAGAAGGTGAATGTATTTGAGAAACTTCAAACCTCAGACATACCCTTCTACAGACGGTAAAGCACATCGGACGACGAATGAGTGACAATGCTGTTGTTATTGCTATTGTCATAGTAATTAATTCATATACGATCCAAAAAGAAAGGCGCAACCACAGACACGAGAAATATATGAGTATGTACACGAACTTATTATACATTGCTAATGTAGAAATTGAACGAAATGTAGAAAATGAAAACTGTTAAATGGTAGGAATATCCATCCGATACACATAGTCAACTCCAATTTTATTTTCACCTTTTGAATCCTCTTTGTTTTTCATAAAACGCCTCCACTAAATTCAAAACCCGCTTTTTGTATGAGAGACAAACAAACCAGCCGAGAAAGAGAGAAAGTACGAGACAGTATACACAATCAAAGTAGACTCATATGCATGCATACATTCGTTTTTATGTATTTGGCGAAGGACCGCGATTTACTATAAAATTCATTATGTGCGGTAATTACAGGTAAAATTTACTCCATAACTAATACAGATATACACTAACCATTCAATTAGAGGTTCCAGATGGGTCTCCCATTCTATGTTATGTAGAAAAGTGGAATCTGCAAACCTAAATCCACATATTTGGAAGCGGCGTGGGCTACACTGCTTCGATGATCGGCTTGACTGGGGACACGCTCAGTAATATACCTACAGTCCACGTCACTTACTGCTATTGGATGTTGAAGATGAGGATCATATGGTTGAGGTTTTATAATGCCTTAATTACATATTGTAATTAACAGTGTGGGTATCATTAGGTTTCGAAAGTTTATGTATACGGCTTTATTTAAGTTCTCTTAAAAGCGGGCATTTTCCATATTCGCTTTAAGTTTTATGCATATAAATCACAATAATTCACATATGAAAGAAGATCAAATACAGCCATTGCAGTTATGACTATTTTTTCAATTTTAAATCGTACACGAACACATATATATTTCTGGGGTTTTCTACCATTTTCTTATTTGCATTCTATTTATATTATGCTGGCTATTATT
>JXPZ01004438.1:0-10354 GCA_001014575.1 Themira minor
TGAATCATTGTGGTGACCTTCATTTCGTGGCCCGTGTGTGGCATGAGTGTGATTACGTATAAATTATGCACCCTTATGTAAGTCTTACATTTCGCTCTATTGTAGCGGCGAGGATGACAATGGGCGTACGAGTGGGATGGCTTTTATTAAAATAACACCTTCCAGTCCCCGGAGAGAGACAGAGAGAGAGAGAGCGAGCGCAAAGGGTCACAAAAACGGCAGTTTTTCGCATGCCAAAAGGGTTGCTACGAAGCCCAAGGGAACCGTCATGGTAACCGTGCATTAATACTAAATTAACAACAACAAAAATTAATAAAAAATCAAATTATTTGCCTATTACGAAACATTTGGACATGCTCTAAATGCGTTGCATCCAAAATGGCCGTGCCAGCACGAACATTTCATTACCCACTCCCGGAGTGTTGGTGCTCATCAATTATTGCAAATTTCATTGCGAATCCGACGCACGCACTCGGCTGGCCCTTTGAAGTGCTGCCGTGTTGTTGTCTTTGCGGCGTCACAGCCCCCAAGCCGAGAAACCGCAATTTTGACACGCAAAACCAAACTCAAAGCTGTCTTCTAAGGCGCAATAGCTTCCGTGTGCTTTTTCGGCTGGTGCGTGTTATGTCTTATGCGGAATGTGTTTATGCTGGGCAAATTTACTTATAAAGGGTGCGCAGTGCTGTCAGCCCCCAAAGACGACCAAAGGGGTCTGACAAGAAGAAAACCTTGAATTAATTGTAAAAGGTTTACAAAAATGGATGAAGTTTTGAATTGGATGAAGACGAAAGACCTTTTTGAGACGTTAGTGAGTCTTACGGTGCTAGATTCTTGATTAATAGGTTATGTTTGGGTTTGGTAGAGTTGCTCCAGAAATTGTTTCGAATCCCCTCAAACCTTCTTTGGCCTCTTCAAAGGCCCTTCCAACCTTCCATTCCTCCACTTTTCCTCCTTTTAAAGCCCGCCATTGGCACTTGCCCAAAAAGTTGATGACTTTCTGAAACTCTCCGCCCACCTCACCCCACGCCAACCTTCCGTTCCACTCTTATCGCCGGCCCGGCAGCCTCTCTCTTCCCCCGTGCGGCTAATGGCATCGCATCTATGGCAACCTAACAAAAAACGAACCCTTGTCTAAGCCCAAAATTTAAAAGCCTGCGGAATCAAGTCAGTCGGGTTTTAAAGCAGCGGCCATTAGACGGGGACGCCGCAGGAAAGGAAGTGCGTTACGCCAAGTAAATAGGGTGCGCAAAGTAAAAGTATATAAATCGTATGTATGTTTAAATAAAGGGAAGAAATCCGTAATAAATAAACCACTGCTTTGAGGGTGTTGTCGCAACGAGAGCCGGGGGAGTCGGGTTTCGCTGTACGGCGGGCACCAATTGGGACAAGCGGCTTTGCGAAACCGTAAGCGATATTTCTCAAGGTTTCCACGTGGCCATGGCTTTGAGGGTTGGGGTTCACAGAAGGGAAGTTGGCTGCTTAAATATGGATGGTGCATGCCAGTGAAGCGCACTCGAGGGGTGTCGTAATTGAGTTTCCCAAACCCTGACTGATCCGAAGAGTGAGTGGGTGTTGCCAGATTGTGCTCTGGGGCGAACTCACCTCCCACCCCCGCCCGTTTAGCAGTTCCGTTCTGGCCTACATAACCACTAGAAGGACTCTCGAAGTTTTCCGCCGAAAAATCGTCGTGAAACGCACTACAAACGCGGAATGACAGCCGCCATTGCTGTCAGGGCGAAAAACTGCCGTTTTTTATTTGTCGTCGGAAAAACGCACGCACAATTTCGATGAAAAACTCGACGGCGGAAAATCGTGAGCCTCGCCTGTTCTGGCCTTCATTTGTCATTGGCCGTAGGGGAGTGTTTGTGCTGGGTAATGCGGTTGTTTCAGTCTGTTACAGCTCGATGCTGCTTTGTGTTTGCTCCCCCGAAATTTCCTTTTTGCGTTGTCCTTTTTCGACTTTCGCTTTTCATTTAGCAAAGGGATTCGTATCGATGTTGTTGTTGTTGTTGTAGGGTGTTTGTGCACGAATTAGGGTATGTTTTAGGGGTTAGCCATGTAATACAGGGTGTTTCGTATGAGAAAATATTGAGTAAAGAAAACTAGTTTGAGGTTAGGGAAGAATGGAAATGCCATTGAAAAAAATTCAACATTTTACAAAAATTTTTTTAATACTTCTTTATGGAAACCTTCCCTAATGTGTTACTCTTTCTCCCTTTTATTAATTTCCTCTCTTTGTTATGTTGCCCTGCTGCTGACCGTTGAACATTTTTTGGCACGTGTTTCTCTCTCGCATTGACCTTTTGCCTTTTCAATGCGAAAATTCATTGCGAAAAAAAAACCGACCAAAAGCATACCCTCATAAGCAGTGGCCGCATAAGGGAACTCACACTGCGAATGCAAACGAGAGCCGGCACACACACACACGCACACCTGCCCCTGTTCGAGCATGTTTCGGCAAGTCCGTACATAAACTCAGTGTACATAAGGGCACACACATAAGGGAAGTTACGTCGCCGTGCCCCGCACTTCCGCATACGTACCTGCTTGGGTGTTTGCCGTGGCGTTGAAGATTTTCCGTGTCGTTCGTTTGTTTGTTGAGAAGCTCCGCCCAGACGGAAAATTGTGGAAATTCAAGAAAAATGGCCGAAGGAAAATGGGCATTGAACGGAAGTTGTGGAATTTTCGAGTTTTGAGGGAAGAAAACTGAAGTTCAACGTGAAAAGTGAAAGGCAATTGTTTCGACCGAAAAGTCATAGGAAGTCGCTTCATAGCAAGCGAGCCCCTTTACTTGGCCATCGAATTGATTTGGCTGACTGCGGGTTCTGCCAAACAATGTCAGAATGGTTGACACAACAGGAAACACACACATGACGTCCACCGGAGACGAACTGACAATGCGAAATGCCAATCATTTGGAGAAGCCCAAAAGACTGGTGGGCCTTTTTGCAGTGTTTCGAAAGGACCCAAACTATTTTAGGGAAGTTCGTGTAAGTTCAGGCCTGACACTTTTTAGAGGTGTGGCACAGATATGCCCAAATTCAATTTCATTGCTTTTTCCCTTGAAAAAGGAAGTCGAAACAAAAACAGTCACAAAAGGCCACTCTCATTCGTTCGACTTTCGATTTCCTTGCAAAGTCTTCTTCAAACCAAAAAATCACCAAACATTTGTATTTCCTTAAAGAACCCCAATAAAAATCAGTGCGCCCCCAAAAAAGTGGAATTTCTATAAGCAAATTATACATAAAATGGAAATTTGTCCGCATGAAAACGAAACTTTGCCGCACATTCCAATAAACGTAGGCAAGCACACATTTTGCCCCTGACTTCAACTTCTTTCCATAGAACACATAAATATGGGTCTATTTTGTGTCTTTTATGTACGGCGAGAAACTTCTATTCTAATGGGGTGTGGGGCATGTGGCATGGTGAAGGGAAGAGGAGCCATCGCAAGCAGAGCAAACTAGGCATAAAAACCGTAATCCTCTTGCCGTCGAGCAGCCCACCACCTAGCCAGAGCATAAATGGCATTGCGGGCGAACAATTTCAAAGCCAAGGCAGGGGAGGCAAATATTCTCCATGCCATGCCATGCCATGTAAATTTATGCTCGATGCGCAACTGCGCAACACACACACACACCCGTATACATTATATACATGGCACTTATGTACCCGGCTTTGTGTAGGGGAGAGAGAAGAACGTGAAACATGCCACGAAGAGGAAACAGGCGAACAACAAAAAATTCAAGTGCAAGTCCAAGGGCAAGAGCAATGGTGGTTAGTGGTGGCCCCGTCGCAAACACGCATACTCCAACAGCGCCACACACCATACCCTCCCCCTTCCAACTTCCTTAAAACCTGCTCTCTGCGGTATTGCAACTTCATCATCATCAACTTCAGCATCAGGAATTTCGTACACTCTTCGCACGAACTTCATTTCTATGGCTCTTCTGCCAATGCCCCCCCTGCCAACCCTCTGACGTTTTCCAGCCTCGATTCAAATGCCACAGCGAACTTCCAGTCGCCGTCGCCCAGACCCAGACCTTGAAAAGGCGACGGTTCTCGTTTGTTCCATTTCGCAGGCCGGTTTCAAGACCTCCGATGCAATGTTCTCTCTGGCTGAGTTGCTCTCTACCTGCGCTTCATGCGTGCATGTTGCAACGGAGTAGTGCATTACGATTGTTGTTGTTGCAACATAAGGGGAAGTTCTCTGCCAAACAACCGAAGTTGTTGTTGTTTTTGTATGATGTCATTTCGCCCACATTCGTGTTCCAGGGTTCGTTCCAGTGCCCTTCCTTTCGGTGAGTCCCTTTTTTTTGCCATTCGCCTGTTGTCCCTTTCCCTTTCGGTTGTCCATGTGGCCGAACGAAGGGCTTATGTAATGAGGTAAAACGTGTTTTTTATGCTTGCTACAAAGCGATGAAAGTGATCTAATTCAAGACCCATTTCTTGGGGAGAGAAACTATTTTAAACTCTAAAAAGGAGTAAAATAAAGCCCTTTGTGTGAACAAATTTGAAAATTTCCTATTTTCAAATAAATTCTAATTTGCATAGGAGCCATTTTGAAAATTTCTTCAAACACTCCCTACCTTATTTCGTATACAGACAATTCAATAGGCCTACGCGGGCCCAATGAGACCTCGGGAAGTGGAGTTGCTCTCCACATGGGAAAACTACAACAAAACCACTCTCACTGCGCAACAGCAGTAGCCCAGCGAACCAACACAAACGCAAACTTGCATAACACGAAACACTAACACAACGGAGGTGGTGGAGCCGCTGCCGAAGCCGAAGCATAATCATGGTCAATGCCAAAGCAAAGTCTGCACAACTTAGTACATACTTTCCATCGTTCTTGTTGATCGTTGGTGTCGTCAATTTCTATGCTACTGGGCCTTCGCCAAAGCGATGGCAACGAAAACGAACAACAAAACAGAAAGCGTGCACATACCGACGTCATGCCGAAGAGACGGCGAAGAAGCGAAGAGAGTTTCGCGTTGTTGTTTTTGCATAAGAGCGCTGTGCAGTAGCGCAATGGCGGCGCAGTTGGTTGCAACATACTTTGGCCATACTCGTCTAGGTGCCGCAGCCGCAACATAGAGAGGAGTCCGTGCGAGAGTTGAGAAAGTTCTTTGGTTTGGTTGTCGTGTCGTGGCAAGTAAAAGCGAAATTGTTTTCTCGGAGTTTCTGCAAAGTTCTCATGTCGATTTCGCCCGTTCTCGTTGTGTCGTTGGGGTTAGATGGTGGGCCGCACTCTAACGTCGTGCCTGTCATCTTTGCCGTGATGGTTTTCCTGTTTTGTACGTTTCACTTTCCTGCTGTTGGCGGCCATGCCCTTCACTCCTGGCCTCCCCCCACCCCCTAAAAGTTGCTTGCCAATTCTTTGTTGTTTTGTGCGCCTGGTTTCCTATTCTGGTTTTTTTGTTGCCAACTCTGCAACGAGAATCATTCATTTCATGCTCATCCCCCAATGCGGGGAGCTGTTGTTTGGCTTCTGTGGCATTCATGTTCATGGGAGCGTGTGTTGCAGAGTGTGTGTATTTGCCGTCAATCCTTCGATTTTGTGGTTGGGGGATCATCAGCGTTATTATTTCACTGCATTGGCTGTATTGCGGCCGGGCGAAATTTCTATGACAAACACATACTTTTTTCCTCTGTTCCCACTTCTAATTCAACAAAAAGTTGCCATTAGGCAGTTCTACTCCCTTTATCTTGTTTCTTGTTGTTTTGGTTAGCCACATTTTAGAGCCCTGGTACCATCCGTTTGGGAGGGGGGGAGGGGGGTTGACTACCGGGGTCTTGGCTTTTGTGTGTTTTATCGATATTTCGTTTGAAAATGGCGCCCATTGTTTTTCATACTACGCAGTTTCAATTTCTTTTAAGCGGATTTCCAGCATACACCATAAGGTGGAATACGTAGAAGATTACAGTAGAGTTTGAAGTAAGTCCCTTTCAAGTACAAAGTAAATGCGTAATAAGAATATATTAATTGTATATATGATATGTATGTAGCTATCATCTCTTTCATGTATGCTTAACTCCTCTCATACCCGTTACAAAAATTCCAACCATTGTCCAAGCATTTCTTCTAATGTAAGTCATTCTCTTAGTTACTTGCATTTCCCTTGGCCTCTACTCACTTAACATACTCATACTCATCATCATAATCAGCTCAATTTAGTTCTCTTACATGCCCGCAAACTATTGTCATCTCATTTGCACCGCCGTCATGCGGGGTTTAAAGACTTATGCACAAAATAGTGCAAAAGAATGCTGCTGTTCTCTCACCACCAAAGAGTTAATTGAACTCAATGACAATTGCAATTATTGTAATGCACATACCTGGGCAAAATCACTGTCGTGTTTTCGGCGGGCTTTTGAGCGGTGCGGTCACGTTTATCGACACTATTAAAGCGAAAAGTGTAATAAATTACAAATATTTATTTATCGGTTTCATTTATTTAATGAGGTGTTAAATTGTGGGTTTCAGTGAAAGTGTCAGTGTGTGTGTGTATTATCGAATAAAAAAAATTAAAATAAAAAAATTATTTATNAAATAAAAAAATATATATATATTACAAAAAAATAATATATATGAAAAATGAAAATGGTTATTTGAGAAGTGAAGTGATGATTGCGAATGTGATTAAGGCACATTTCATACAAATTTTATAAAAAAGTTCATCGGTGTTAAAGGTAATTGATTTAATTTTTTCCGTAGTATTAAATATATATTAATTTGTGATTGAAATCATTTCCACAAAATGTTGAAAAATGTTCATAAAATTTTAAATGAATACTTTGTACTTTTCTGTATCTGAAAGTAACGGCACTTGCATTCTTGTGTGCCTGTTATATACACACATGTACAATTCTATGTGTGAAGTGTGATGTTCGATGCGACAACAACAAGTAGCTGGTGTATGTAATTTTTCTACACCAAGCATGTGAGTGACGTGTGGTGAGAATATGGAGTTCTTTTGTTCTCCCAATACGGAACTCAACATAGTTCAAGAGAGAGAGAGGGGCATCCAATGCACACACCGATGAAGAGCCAATTTCGATATGGGAATTCATTGGTTTGTTTTTTTATAGAGAAATTAAAATTTCCTATGGGAGTATGAAAAATTAATTTATAAAATATTAAAAATAAAAGGAAATAAAACTGTTCCAACAATTTAACGCACTAATTACGGACGAAAAGAGAAAATCCCCCTTGTTGAACGGTCACAATTCGCCATGTTTTTTTTGATTCTTTTGGAATTTTTTGTTCGACATCGCTTGCAGAATGNAAATTCGCCATGTTTTTTAAAATTTTTTTTTGGATTATTTGTTGGGCATCGCTTGCAGAATGTGGACAAAAGCACTTCCGTTAATTTCCACGAAATCAATTATATTATTTTCATTATCCAGTTTATTTTCTCGTATTGTTGAATGAAAAAAGTGCCACACGCAGTGGACTGTGCAACACCACATTTTGTTGTATTCTTTTCAGCGAAATCGCTCAAACTGCTTTTTCACATGCAACATGCGATTATTGTTGTTGTTGTTTTCCCGCACACACCATCCTTTTGGCGTTTCGCCCCCACCGTACGGCCCCATCCAAACGACGCTTTGACCCTTTTGTTTGGGCAGAAAAAAAACTCGAAATGCATTACTTGTCAACCGTTACATCCGTTACGTTGGCAGTGCCTGACCACCAAGTCGGCCCGCAGGGGAGTCGGCAACAACAAAATGAATATGCAAAAATATTTGTGCATTTTCGGAGTGGCGTACACGCCTTTTCGTTGGCCCGCTGTTGCACTTCTGCCCCAGCCCCCTGGTTTTCGGTTGTGGTCGCAAAATTTCGTTGTAATTAGACCATGACAGTGGGCCCTTTAGTGTGTGAGGGTCCAAAGCAAAGTGGGGGGTGTGACAAGGGGGTCGAATGAAGAGTCATGGGAAAAAACGTAGACAATTATGCGAAAAGGGGTGCTCGTTGGGCATTCAATAAAGGACCGGTAATTGTGAGATTTTGGGTTTCCGTTGCTGGAATGACANTTAGGGGTGCTCGCTGGGAATTTAGCAAAGGACTGGTAATTGTGAGATTTTGGTTTTCCGTTGCAGGAATGCCATGGTTAGAGTTTTTACACGATTTTTTTCAATTTTCTCTCATGCGATTTTTATTTCATGATATTTTTATGTGGTCTTGCATGATATTTTCGTTATTTTTAAATATTCTTGCATGATATTTTTGTGCAAAGATTTTTTACAATATTCTTGCATGCTATTTTTATATCATGAGAGTTTTTAGAATTTATGATTGAAAATTTTCTAACATGAAATTTGTACACTTTCTTGTATGATATTATTATAAAATGCGTTATTTGCCTTTTATATCATGCTATTTTTATATCATGACATTTTCAAAATTTTATTGCATGCTAATTTTATATCATGATATTTAAATAAAATTCTTTTTTTCTTTTAATTAAAATGTTTACACATTTTTTTGAATTTCACTTAATCATTGTGGATTTCAAACTATTTTTTACATTTCCCGCCCAAAACTTTTGTTCCCATGATTTCGATCCCCAAACTGCCCCTTACCAAAAAACAAAAAACACCCTCANTTTCGTTTACTCCAACTGCCCCCTTACCAAACAAAAAAACACCCTCAAAATAGGCATAAATTAAAATTTCCGCTCCAAGTGTATCCCCCCCTTCAGAGGAAACAAAACAAACTTGAAATGGCCTCAGCCCTAATCAACCGCCTTTGGAGACCACTTCTATCGGAATCTTCAAAAATCAAAAGGCCTACAAAAACGCACACATTCGGCTATCGCTCCAGCCTTGCCTTTGCATAAATCAAACAAAATGTCAAATGCTTCATAAATTACAACAACAACAACGACCCTCGGTCTCCTCAAACATTTCATTGCTTCGTTACACAAAATCGTTTAAGTTTTCGCATATTTTTTCCATGCGGCGGGGGTCGATCATGCCCGCCCGTCAACGGCCACTACTTTGAAATTTCTGTCCATTTCCTAGATTTCATAGACACACGCCTCGCAGAGGGGTAACGTCGCTTCGATTGTATTCATAACGCACATGCGACAAACGTGACCTTTTTACGAGAAGCTTTCGTCGATCGCCAGCATTGGCTTGCGGTTCGGTTGTTGTGGCCGTCGAGCAGGAATTTCGTGGAATAGTTATTAATTTGCCATTGTTGTTGGTATTGTTTAATTTGTTGTTCTGAGAAATAGATTTGAATTGATTGTAGTGGATTTATGGAAGGAGAGGCATAGGAATGGGAATAGAAGGAAGCTTAGATCAAATTTCTTCTTAAGTGTTTTGGAGGGGGGATCGCAAATTGAAGTTTCTTTTTTGTATTATACAGAACAAGGCAGTATATAAAATAGAAATATTGAGGTGTCCCTTTTCAAGAATTTTTGGAGGTTTTTCGGAATTTTGGCCCACTTGTAGTGGGTTTGCACTACCAAAAGTAAGGTGATTCCAGATCTACTCATCAAGTTCTTGAAAATAAGACCAAATGCATTGACGTAGCTTGAAAATGAAAAATTTTGATTTTTTCCTATTGGGCTTTGACAAGGCAAAATATAATAAAATTATTGAGGTGTCCCTTTCCAAGCATTTTTGGAGGTTTGTCGGGATTTTGGCTCATTCGTAGTTGGTTTTGAAAAATAACTCATCATCTACTCATCATTTGGCAATACAATGCAATTTTTTCTGATTATCCCCAATGACTGTCAAACAATTTGTTCAGCACTCATCTGCCTAATGATTAGTTCATATTTTCTCTTCCCCTTCCTGCCGAACTATTGCAATCCCTTTGTTGTTGTTAGAGCTAATTATAGTTCGATTGTTCGCCACTCGACGGGCAGCATGCCACTTCACTTCACACACCTTCTTATCGCACTGTGTTGTTGTTGGTAAAAGTGTTTTCCAGAAGAAAAGTGCCAACAGGTACAACACTCCTCTGGTGGAATAACACAAAAGGGCGTCAGCCTTCACACTTCGGCCAGCGGCTTTGACAAATTATCTGATTGTCAACAATACGTGGGGGTAAGGGGGAAGGCACACACAAATCGATGATAACTTCATTTGCCCTCAACTTCAGCGTTGAGCATATATTTGACTAACTTCACACACGCACAACGCCTTTATCGCCGGGGCGATGAGTGCAAAGTCGTAAATAGCGCAAATTGCCACAATGCAAGCGAAGGGAATGGCGAACGACGAATGGCTATAAAATTGAAAAACCACAAAGAATTGCAATGTACACACGCACTATCGATGACGGCGACGACGATGCGGATCTTACGTTCGGTTGCCAAGTGCAGTGCAATTTGTA
>JXPZ01004469.1:5246-19300 GCA_001014575.1 Themira minor
CTTTCGCCGAAGCCGATGCGCACGCCGTTGCGTTCGCAATGGCCGCGTATGATCACCTCGTCGCCGTCCTGCAGGAACTTGCGGGTGGCGCCCCCATTCAGGTGCACGGTCTTGGCGCCACGCCAGCTCAGCTCCAGCATCGAGCCGTAGGAGTCTTCGGTCTCGCCGCTGATCGNCGCCCGGCCGCACATTACAGCCGGTCACCGTGTGGTGGGCCACCTGTTGCATGGCCGTCCAGTAAAGGTACTTGTAGTTGGACTTGCTGATCAGTGTCTCCTCGCCGCTGTCCGCTGCAATGGACCAACAAATGGTTACACTTCACGCTCTGGCCATCAATACAACGAAAACAACACTTACGTTTCAGCGAGACCTCCAGGTTGATGTCGAAATTGAAGGGTTTGTCGTGCTTCAGGTACGGCAGCACTTCCGGTTCCTGGGGGAAGTTATCTACGATGAAGGGCTCGAGGGCGGCCACCGGCACAACCCATGGCGAAATAGTGGTGCCCATGTTCTTGGCGGTGAAAGGGCCCAACGGCACGTACTCCCACTTCTGGATGTCGCGGGCACTCCAGTCGTTCATCAGGGTGAAGCCGAAAATGTTGCGCCACGAGTCGGCCACCGGTATGGGGTCGCCCAACTGATTGCCGGGCCCGCCAATAAAAAACGCCATCTCCAGCTCAAAGTCGAGCAACTTGCACGGGCCAAACACGGGCGGCTGGCCATCCACGGGCATGGTCTGGCCGTACGGCCGCCGCACCGGGGTGCCGGAGACCACCACCGAACTGGCGCGTCCATGATAGCCGACCGGCAGATGCCGCCAATTCGGCATGAGGGCATTCTCCTTGCCGCGGAACATAATGCCCACGTTGGTGGCATGATGGATGGACGAATAGAAGTCGGTGTAGTCGCCGATTTCGGCTGGCAAATGCATTACGCATTCACTTTGCGGAATGATGACTCTAAAATAGAAGAGCGTGAAAGCTGAACAAAGTTCTGTTTAAGTGACGCCTTACGTTTGGGCTAGTGCAGCGTTCTGCTCCAATTGGGAATTCTTCAACAGCAATTCTCTGGTGCGTTTGCGCACAAGACCCCAAGCATTGTAGCCCAACGCCATTAGGGCGTTCAGCGACTGCGAATTGAGGGCATCCTAAGAAGAGACACCCTAAATGAGTATGGGGTGGTCCATTGCTAAACATGGAACTTACTTGAACTTCGGGTGCATACAACTGCGACACAGCGGACAAGTCGAGAACGTGCTCGCCTATGGCGACACACAAACGCTTGCGGGCCTGTAAAGAGTTGGCATTAAAGGCATTTCGTTGTTGTGCTAGTAAACAAGTGTATGGCATGTTATCAGCAAACTAGATTGAGAGCAAACTAGTTTAAACATATTTTAATTTATGCAAATATCGTTCGATTAAATATGCTTCAAATTTATTCAAAATGGTTACACTCTGGTTTCGCATTGAGATACATCTGGACGGGTTTTCGTTATACTTCCATTTACGGGCTTTTCCATTACTCTGTACTAACATTCGTTTTCGTTGAGAACACACCGTACGGCAGATTCTCCAATGGGAAATCACTTCCCGCCGGCACATGCACAAAACTGGCCATCGCGTTTACTCGGATCGCGTACGTTACGTCTTCACTAGAATCGTTCGGAACTGCCGAAATGTTTGTCCAACTTAGATATGCCACAGCACAGGTAGCGACGACAATGATCTGCACAAGTTTCCGTAGTGCCAGCTCTGCGTTGACTGACGGCACAAACTGGCCGATCGCACTATGATAGCCGCATGAGTTTGTGTTATCAGGCCATAACCAAAGCCGCCGCTCAACAGGTCTATAAACATCATAATAAACTGGATTTTTCCCCCGTGTAAGTTTTTGTTTCTCAATTTTTTTTTATTTTTTTATTGAAATTTGCATATGAATTGAACGAAAAGAAAAAACAAACACGAACAGGGTCGCTTTATCAGTGGAGCAGAATTTAGCAGCAAAGCTATCGATTACCGATAGCAAACTCGTTCCAAGACAAAACTCTTATAAACGATATACTGTTATACTCTTTTATTTGCTGATTAGTAAAGGATTACAATTTCTAGGCTTTTTCTCGATAAATATTCAAATGTAAAAGCCTTTAATTCATAATTTTATAAATTTGTTATTTCATCAATTTATTTAAAAAGCCAAACAAACAATTGGTTAAGAGAGAACATTTCGACAAAATACTCAAAAGCAAAACCTAATCGAAAAGCCCAAAAAAAGCTTAAAGCTTTTATTGTTAATGATGGTGTTTTCAGCTACGCTCAAACAAACTTCTGATGTGAACTTTTAACGTCAGTAGAGAGCAACCAAGCACATGCAAGTTCTGAGCGTATTACCAACAATGAGAGAGCGTGAGAGTAATTTCGCAATAATAATTAAAGAGACCGTACGGTACTCCTGCGCGCATACGAGATATCCATTTTTTATGACAACAACATTGTGTTGAGCCAGACCAGTGGCGGATGCAAACGGAACGGCCAAGCAGTAAGACGATATTTTCATATCCATATATTCGCAGTCAAATTCGTGCACCTTATACAACAAATTACACAAATTAACTTGAAAATAACAAATGCAATGCAACGAAATAACAATAACGAAATTAACAAAATATTTTAAATAACAAGTGCTGGAATACCTTCAATGTGAGTGCCAAGAAGAAACATGTTTGGTGGACAAGTGTTTAGTAAAATAACGATTTCTTTTGCTTTAAATTTGTATGTTTTTGACTGTGTGGCCATAAAAACGTTAATACACATAATATAATAANGTTTTGCTTAAAATGTTTATGTTTTTGACTATGTGTCCATAAAAACGTTAATACACATAATATAATAATAAACGAAATTTCCAATGGAAATAAATAAACAAACAAAAAGGCGATTTTTCAAAGTGAATTTATAAAATTCCCACTTACACACTCGTCGAGGGGGAAAAATCAATTCTTTCTTGTGTGCAAAACACACAGGGAACGCCAACGAAAACAACAACAACAACGGTGGCGGCGGCAGCAATGGCAAGAACAAGTACAACGGGAACAAGATGTAAAAGCAAAGACCAAACAAAACGAACAAAAAATTGGCTGATTTGACGCCGGCGCTTAAAGGCAACTTCTTGTTAGTATATTACAGTTGTTGTTGTTGGTGGCGTCAGTGACGGTGGTGGTGAAAGGACAGTAATATCGTAAAGTTTCTTTTTTGTTGTGTCTGCTCTGACGATGGTCCTGACGGTTGCCGGTGGTGGTCGTCGTCTTCCTCGTTGTCGTCGTGCGTTCAGAAAACAACAAAAACACCCACCAACTGCCTCAACATAATCACCACTCTGCCACCACCACTATTAACATGAAAACCAACAACAACGATTCAAAAAAGAATTTCAAAACTCGCAACGGAACCTCATATCATGGCACCGGCAAATTACCAGCCAAATATGAATAGGCCGGTTGCAGTCGTGTGTGTTGTCAACGAGAAGAGAAAAACGCAACGACAACAAAAAAATCGTTTTTCGCCGGTAGCAAGTGTTCAATGCTTGAGACGACGGAGTTTTTTTTTTTGTTTTGTTGTTTCGGCGTCATCGTCAAGCTTTTCTATAAAAGAGTTGTGTCGAGTTGAATGCTCTCTCGCTCCCTCGAACGTTCAGTTAGCAGATGATGCTGAGCGTGTTTCGGTGTCTCAGCGTGTGTGCATTTAAAAACGACAACCAACCTCATCATCGGTAATGAGGGGGCTCACTGCAAACAAGTCCGACCGTCCGCAATTCCCCACGAATTGCGTTTTTGGTTTTAGACTGCTCTTCTTATCTTTGCGCATTGCAATAGGTTCTCTTTTTGCTGGCTGCATTGCTAGTTTGGTCGTTGGTTCGTTTCAAGAATGTGCGTGATGCACACAACACGAACCACAACACAACAACAACAACGGCAATTAAATGGCGCCGTGTGCATAAGCGGAGACGTTATGGAGCACATAAAAAAACACACACACATAAACGTAAATTCTCATTCTCATCCAATGAGGGCATTCTTTGTTTTTTGGCCACCAACAATAACAAAACGGTTTGGGGGTGCTCCTCCAACGACTAGAAGTCGAGTCGTTGAAAAGTTTCCGAAAGCACACGCCCGTTCTAGCAGACCAACACACCAAAACACAGCCAGACATTACAATAATAGTATGCGACGCCAGTGGTCTTGTATTTGTTTATAAACATCATCGATAGCACGATCGATGCGTACAAAGTCCACCTGAAGTGCACCGAAAGAGCGCAATTCCAGAGAGCGATAGAAAAAAGCTTAGCACTCATTAGGGCACCTGAGTCAGGGAGAGAGTCACTTGTCTCTGTGATAAAAGGTTAGCTCTCCAATCATTTACGTTGTTATCGTTTTGTTATTGTTTGCATTTGTTATTGCTGTCATTGCCGTGGTATTTGGCGAGACAGCAGTTTGGAGAGCAAATTATGGCATTTGCATTGGGTGAGCAAAGACTTGAGGGTGTGTATTGCATGTGCCATGCTTGGTAATCAATGCTGCTCGCGGTCGTCTGGCATTTTCAATGCAGCCCACAACAGCGACACTGACGCCTCGCAGTGCTTCGCTAAAATATCGCGGATATTAAATAAACAAAAAATTAACACACTTTTCGTTCTTGCAGATTTGAACATAAACAATCACAGCTAATCACAACAAAAACAATGCCCTCAGATTGCTTGCGTTAAATTCCCAGAAATCAAAAATAAATTCGCTGAAAATTGCGCGGAGATTTTATTGAGGCTTCCAGTTCTTCCGTACGAAACGCATAAAAAATGTCGTCACCAAAATTATACACAATTCTTGGTGTGTTGCTGCTGATCACATGGACCAGAGCTTGTAAGTGTACATTCGGCAAATGGTGACTGATTTTTGAATTTCTCATGGACTAACTCTATTTGCGTAGCCCCCAAGCCATTGTCGTGCATGAGCTATTTGGAGGATGAGCGTTCCATGCAGGAGGACGACGACGAGTTCGACGATGATTTCGATGAAACACCCGCGGAGGCGGCGGCAACCAGCGATTTGGGCGAGAACAATCTGTCCGTCGAGACGATGGTGGGGGCGACGCAAGTGGCGCGGCCACGTTTGTGCCAATCGGATTATACGTTTTGCTTTTCACTTTGGCGCCAAAGCGATAATGGCACACACATCGAGAAGCAAGGTAAGTTCAGAGTCTGAGAAAACAAACCCATCGCAACGATCACAAAGCTACTCTGTGTAGCGGCGGCGTTACAAACGGCACAGCAAAACGCATAGAACGCTTCTTCGTAGCTCAGCAGCCAATGAAGCGGTGTGCCAAGCTAATGCACACCGACATACTCACACATGTGACAAACAAACGAAAAGCACCAACAAAGATAAGCATGAACCTATCAAGTTTCCGAGAGCGAACTTTCCGAGTGTGCTTACCAAAGCGAGAAACGCTTGTCTGTGTGACTCATCAGCACCGCATTGTGGTGGAACGAAACGGTTGCGTGTTGTTGTTGTTTTGGGGGCACCGCTAAAGGGGATGATTGTTGTGTTGTGGCTATATTTAGAATAGCTTAGAACAAATGGGCATATGGACTGGTGGTTGCGACGTTGGGGCCCGTCACATAGCCCGGGTAGCTCAGTCGGTAGAGCATTGGACTTTTAATCCAAGGGTCCAGGGTTCAAGTCCCTGCTCGGGCGATACTTTTTTTCCCCCTTTTTTTTGTAATTATTAATTTAATTTCTGTATTTTAGGCTGCTGGAAGGAAAGTACAGAACGCAATGNATTTTTTTCCCCCTTTTTTTGTAATCATTAATTTAATTTCTGTATTTTAGGCTGCTGGAAGGAGAGTACAGAACGCAATGCCACCTGCAGCCAAAGTGAGTGCACCAGCTCGGCCCCGACCTCACGCAACAACTCGCTGTACTACTGCTGCTGCTCCGGCGATTTGTGCAACCGGAATGTGTCCGTTGTGGAGCCGGCCCCTTTGCAGGTGAGATTTGTCATTCGCAATACCAACAAGTCGGGGTTTTGACAAAATAAAACTTGTGAAGCTATCGAAGTCGATTTCGATGACGACTTCTGGAGAAGCAGGTGCGGCTGGCCTCGGCGACGGACCGTTTTGGCGTTCCCTGATCCTGTTGGGCAGTGTGATGGCCGTGGGCTTGCTAGGGATCTCCGTGGTGGCCCTGATCTATTGCCGCGCCCTCAAAGAGAAGCCCGTGCCCGAGGAGGCCCCCCTGGCCCCGTCCGGGCCTGGCTACAGCTCGAATTTGCGCAATGTCGACAACATGAACTTGATCTGCATGCTGGGCAGCGGCAAGTACGGCACCGTGATGAAGGGACTGCTACACGATCAGGAGGTGGCCGTGAAGATATTCCCCGAGGCTCACCATCAGTACTACATCAACGAGCGCAACATATACTCGTTGCCCCTGATGGACTGTCCCGCCCTCTTGACGTACTTCGGTGAGTGTGGTGGCAACTGTGTGGGGCGTGGCGAGGGCCTCTCTAAACGTTAATTTCGCCAGGTTACGATGAGCGTCGCACCATGGACGAAAATATCGAGTATCAGCTGGTGTTGTCGCTGGCCTCGCTGGGCTGCCTGCAGGACTGGCTGATCGTGAACAGCATTGACTTTGAGACCTTCTGCGGTATGACCCGGTCGATAACACGCGGCCTATCGCATCTGCACACGGAATTGAGGCGCGGCGACGACTACAAGCCTTGCATTGCCCACAGGGACCTCAACACGCGCAACATTCTAGTGAAGGCGGATCGCTCGTGTTGCATCGCCGACTTCGGTTTCGCCTTGAAGGTGTTCGGCTCGAAGTACGAGTACAAGGGCGAAATCGCCATGGCCGAGACGAAGAGCATCAACGAAGTGGGCACCCTGCGTTACATGGCCCCCGAACTTTTGGAGGGCGCCGTCAACTTGCGTGACTGCGAGACCTCACTGAAGCAGATGGACGTGTACGCCCTGGGTCTGGTTCTGTGGGAGGTGGCGTCGCGGTGTGCCGACTTCTATCCGGCCGCCCAAACTGTGCCGCCCTACAAGGCTCCGTACGAGCTGGAGGTGGGCTCGCACCCCACATTCGACCAGATGCAAGCGCTGGTGGTACGCCACAAAGCACGGCCCCTGTTCCCGGCGGGCTGGGGCGGCGGCTCGGCGGCCAAGCTAGTGAGAGATACATGTGAGGATTGTTGGGACCAGGATGCCGAGGCGCGTCTGACCTCGCTGTGCGCCGAGGAGCGCATGCACGAGGTCTCTGGGCTGAGGCCGCGCATTCATCCCTATACGCAGGCGGTCAGTCCGTTGCTGAGTGCCAACAACCTGGGCACAGGCTCGGACTCGTTCGCCAATCCAAGGACCCCCGTCTTTGTGGCATCCCCATCCGCGGAAATCAACACCTGTGAGACGTCCACAATGCTGGTGCCGCCCCCAAATCAACAGATCCTCCCATCCCAGACCAACTTTCGTGCTTCGACCCACGATACCCCGGGCCCCGGACAATCGGAAAAGAATCACCTCATCGGCGGGCAACAGCAATTGCAACCGTATCAGGGGCGGAATCCGTGTCAGGAACGAAACTTAGCGCCCGTCTCCAATCGGCCGCCGCAAGTGCTGTTGGAGAAGAGTAAAAAGCACAGCTTTCAGACGGCCCAGGAGAACAGCTTCTCCTGCCTGGAGGACGACGTGTCCGTGGAGGACCTGATCTCGAGCGCCAACCTGAAGAAGTTCAACTCGCTGCCGCAGGACCAGGCGCCCAGTCTCGGCCAGGGTTTCCCCAAGCAACAGAACACCGACAAAAAGCTGCGCGGCTGGCATGGAGTGCGGGCGCTCATCCAGAAGAAACTCTTCCGCCATGACGCCGCCGGTGAGATCTTCCCGCACTACCTGGGCTACGGCGACGAGAAGTCCAATCTGGTGGACAATCGGTATGCGGCCGTCGTCAAGGGCATGGAAGGCGGCGAAAGCGCGGCCACGGGTCCCCATCAAACACCACCCAAGGCCACGATCAGTTTCATCGAAGACAAGCCGTCGAAGGGGGCCAGTCACACGACCAAAACGACCACACTCGATGGAGTCTATCACACGCAGACACACACTCGTCGACCCAATAACTTGGACCTCAGTCCGATGGCCCCGTCGGTGGTACCGATGGGAGCGCAGGCGCATCCGTTCGGTGGTAACGGTGGTTCGGGTAATTGCAACAAAACGAACTATATTGAAACGGTGACCAGTGAGCGGCCTCGACGTGCCGAACCTAGGCGAGTCGACACCCGGACGTGCACACCGTCTCATGTGCTACCGCGATCCCTGTCCACCAATCTTGTCAAACAGATGAATCAGCCGACTCCGCACTACAACAACGTGCACAACAAGAACAACAACATTAACAACAACAACTACAGCATTACCACAAACGGCACCGGCCAAGTCGAAGTGCAAATCATACCAACAGTGCCAGTGTCCAAACTGCATGCGGTAGACGAAACGAGCGATGTACTGGGCGAGCCGCAATTCCGTCGGCAACGCAGCCTCGAGATGTTCCGCGAAGTATTCAGCGGCCGCGGCAGCACCGAACGACTGCGTGACCCCAGCCAACGTGTGAAGACGCCCGGCGACGTGCCGCCGTCCGTGCGCAAGGTGCGCGCCTCAAAGACGCTCAGCCTGTACGACGACCGCATGATGGACTCGTCCGCCCTGAACATACTATAGCATGAGGAAGTTCTGCTGTTGGAGTTGTAAACAGCAACCCAGGCGACAGCAGAACGAAGTCAAGCACGCACCCATATCGCAACGAAGAGCAGGCACCATTAGCAAAATGTATTTACGACATTTTCACGTAGCATCATCAATATCACCCAGGCACCTGATGCCCCCATTGATCGGGGGCCCCGCCCCGTACATCACCGCCACAACATCACAATAGCCATAAGGAATCGAAGCAACAGCAGACGTGTCGTTTCACGAACCAAAGCCCTTGTAATACAATATTATAAATCATATATTCTCGTATGTAGACATGTAACTGTAACTTATTTGTGCATACACAAATGAGTGTAGGTATTTTGTACTCGTCTTATGCTAAGTAAGCAAAGCATTCGAAAAAGTGCCGATTTCTTAAAGGCACCCCGCGTGTGTTTAGTGGAATTGCCAAAGGCGCTCCTCTGCGGTTCGTTGGCAAATCGTAGCTCTATTTTCAGACGTCTTTTAAAGTGTGACTAAGCATTTCCAGCAAAACTCGAGAAAAGAAGAAACGCATGCACTAGTATAATGAACACAGAATTTCATTTTAGTTTAACTGAAATTTTACCCAAAATGCCTTGTACTCGTTTTCTATATTTGTATGTATGTAATTTATATTATATATGAGAAGAACACAAAATTTGTATGTACCATAAATGTGTATTTCCAATTGTAAATGAATTTTGTAAGAGAAACTCCCGCAGAACCGAAAACACAAACACACACAAAAAAAAAAGAAAAAACTCTTTTGGAAAATACTAAAGCATAACTTTACACAGAACAAGCTTACATTGAATTGAGCGAATTTAAGAGACTCTATGTTAATAACATGACATTGACATTACAGTTGACGGTCATTACAGTTTAGCGGCGTTTGCCTATTGGCAATTGCTTAACATTTACACTCACCCGTATATAATCAATATTTATAAACCACACACGACCGTCGTAATACCGAGGGTAACAATATCCAAATTCGATACGGAATTGGATGAAACTTTCCAATGACATGAAATAAACTGACAAAATCATTTACAATTTTCATTTGTTGTTCTTGTGTATATGAAAAAACCAAATGAAATTCACTGAAATTCAGTCTTACACAGCTTCTGTGTATGACATTACGTGCTTGGAGTTGGAAATTGCTCTGCGCAGTTTTGCATTGCAAATGTAACAGCCGCTTAGAAAGGCTTTGTGTGGCGAGGCCTCAGACGTATGCGTATCGGCTCGCTGGGCTTGTTGATCAACAGTGTGCACACATCCAAGGCTGGGACGTCGGCGCCACACCAAATGATTTCGTAGTTTCGCACCAACTAAACGACCAAACGGCAGAAAGAACGGATGTGTTATGTCAATTTGTATGTGTATGTGTGTGAGAGTACGCACCCGCAAGAGGAACACCAAAATATTTTGTTCGGCCATGCGACGAGCTATACACGCTCGCATGCCATGCCCGAACGGCAACACCAGATACGGATTGAGCGTCTGCTTGCGCTGAAGCCAGCGTCCCGGATCGAACCGCAACGGGTCCGCAAAGTTCACAGCCAAACGGCAGGCGATCATATTTTGGGTGACCACCACAGTCTGAATGGAATTAAAGGAAATTCCATTATTTTAAGGGGATTCATACACGTGGGCCTACTCATCTTACCCCTTTCGGCACGAGATACCCACTGAGCACTGTGTCCTTGTTGAGAATTCTGCCAACGCCCACCGATATGGGATTCAAGCGGAACACCTCTTTCAGCACGGCCCGTGTGTAGGTCACACCGGTGCGTAATGTGTCTGCGGTGAGGGGCTGTTCCCGGCCCTCGGGCATAACACGACATGCCTCTTCGTACAACGACTGCTGCACTTGGTGGTTCGTGGCCAGGTGATAGACGGCAAAGCCGCTGGTGTATGAAGTGGTGTCGATGCCGGCCAACAGCAGATCCGCTGCCATGCCCACCACATCGCTCAGCTCCAATTTGGGATTGCGGATGTACTCATCGATCAGGCAAGTGTTGGCCGTTGCGGGTGTCGATACCGGCCCGGCGGTCTCCTTGTAGAAGGCCAACTTCTCAGCGACCAGATCGATGGCCACACTCTCCATGTACTGCTGCGACTTGCGGATGCGCTTGTAGGCGGGCGTCTCGAAGTATCGCCACAACTGGAGGCCCTGATCTGTGGGCAGTATGTTACGGTTGGTCGACTCGGCGGCGCGCATCAAGCGGGAAGACCGTGAGTTCGGCAGTTGTTCGTCTGGGGTGAAGGCGTTGAGACGCTTCCCGAATGTTAGCAGGCAAGTTACTAGACAGAGAGCGAAAGTACGGAGGCTACACATAAAATGTTAGGGCATGTACAGAGAACTTCTTACGTTCCAAATTGAGTCGGGCGAGCTGCGGCAGCAAATCGAACGTCTCGTTCGGAGGCAAGTGGAAGAGGAACTCTTGAGTAACTCGGTCGACAGCGTCAAGAAAGGTTCTCACGGTTTTGGGGGCACTGATTTCCTTTTGCAATTCCGAACGCAGATGCCACCACTCGGGGCCATTCCTGAACGAAGGGCCCTTATTTAGCATGGTTTTTGATAGAGCTCCTCGGGGTAACTTACGTTGGCAACAGGCCGGCGGTTCGGTAAATGTGCTTTCGATCCTTGCGGTATTTCTCCAAGGCCAAATGACTGCGTCTCTGTGGGTAGGAGCGTTCGTTGAGCACCACGGCAATGTCATTCGGATCGAACAGCCACACCGTGTCCACCCCGGGCATCATCACTTCGCGCACAATCGCTCCGTACCGTTCGTACTTGTCGTGACCGGCCTTGTGCAGTTGCTGCCACGAGTACTTGCCGATCCACGGCAGGTATTGGCATAGAGTGCCCACTCCAAGCGGACCCCTCGGCCCGGGTATATCTGCATACGGCTTGGGCTCGCTGGCCAGGCGGGTACAGCTGCGACCGACGGGCACCACAAATTTCGTCAAGGCTGGGATTCTCATGTCTCTCTGTGACGATCGTACTCTGGAGACGTTCGCAAGCGCTCAAACATTACAAACAAACTGAAGATCAAATTGATCGCGGCCCCTTCCAAACACAATAATAATAACATTTTCGATTCGCATGTGTGTTTCAAAGTTTCGTTCTAATTCTCAAAGCGAAAGAGCCAGACGAAATCTGATACTTCACGTAAAAGAGCGAAAGAGTCAGACTAATAGAAAACAACGAAAGAAGATGGAGCGCAAAAACCATTCGCAATGCTCTAACAAAATTTCATTTCATGTTTTGCTTGCAAATTTGCCAAACAAAGCTCATGGCAAGCTTCTCTCTCCGCTCATAAACTTGCAAGTCAGGTGTTGAGCTTCCAAAGCTCATTCTCGTCGGCAAAAAGCTTCCCTTCAACATCTTCGTTTACTATATATACGCAATATTTATTGATGCACTGGGGATACGAGTATGTTCAACACTATAAATGAAATGAAATTTAATTACGTTTGGGTTTCCGGTCTTCTCGTTTCTTGCGGGGCGATTTCTGTATGGCTTGAATGGGACTGCTGGAATGTTTCTTGGTTTGGTCGAACTTGTGCCAGCCCAAGTACATTTGCCGTGAGACATACACGATGTTGCACATGATCAGCACGGCCACTACAAGGCACATGAGAACTATGTCCATGGAGAATCTCTGGAAGGCATTCAGATTGTCGTGAGCCTTAGAGACCAAATGATCGAAGCTCTCCGGATCCATGAGCACTGCTTCAATATACCAAATGGCCGTGTCCATCGGAGTTTGAGGGCGTTTGCGGAATTGTTCCCTTACTCGTAGGGCGGCTTCTCTGTACTGCTTGGCGTCGGCAATGAGAGATTTCAACAACGGCTGTAAGTCATCGTTGGTTTTGGAGACCAAAGCCATGCCGCGTTCAAAAGCACGTTGGGCGTTCTGGGCATAGTTAAGAAAACCAGAAATTACATAGGGAATAAGAAAAATTGATGAGTTCATACATTAAATTGCTCTTTTTCGCGGGGCAATGCCAAAATGGGCACACCAAAGTGGGCGGCCTCAATCATGCTCAAACTGTCGGCATTCGTGATGAAGGCAATCGTCATCGAGTGGCCTGAAACATCAAAGAAATTGAATAGGATAGTTTCATCAACTCGGTCATGAATTTCACAAACCCAAAACCACCGCTTGTGGAATACGTTTACGGGTGAGCAAGTTTTTCGGCTGTTTGGTAATATAGCTAGAGTCCTCCAATTCCCATAGGAATCGATAGTTGGGGAAATGACGGATACCGTCCAGAATGGATTCGAAGAGTTCAGTGTTGGGCTCTACTCCAGTGCCAAGGGCCACATACACGCAGCCTCGCGCGGAGCCTTCAATGAACGCCAGTACGTCGGGGGATAGGGACTCCTCTGTGGCGTCGTCGATATGAAGGCCGGCCACTTGGATGACATTCGGCGGCAATGCTTGCACGTAATCGATGGACGGATGGGTGTTCGAAAGCACGATTTTCACGCGATTCTTTAGGGGCTCTACGTTTGTCGGTATATTGGTCTTGACGACCAATGGGTTCTTGGCCAAAATACTCTCCGAAATGGGTGCCACCATAATATTCAAAATCCTAAAGGAAAAGAAAAGCAAAAATTAACCTCTCACGCACTGTCGCGCCGTAACAATGGCACTTACAGTTTGTCGAACATGTATAGGGCCATATTGTAGAAGCGGCGCCAAAAGCCCATGTGCTCAGGGAAGTCACTGAGGTAGTGCGGCACCAGCGATGACATAAGGTCGCCGCCACACGCCATTTCAAGCAACTGTGGTGTCACCTTGTAGCCACTCAGCGCCACAACCGGTGTGTCCGCAAACATGTGGGCCAACGGCAACAGGCACGACGGTTCCTCGTACGCAATCAAATCGATATCGATCTGCAGTAAACGCCGGAACTCGCCTAGACCCTGCTCTGAGCTCAGGATGCCATGACAATGGGCCAAATGGCTTTCATGCCAATCCAGCACATTCCAAAAGTAGCGGCCCAGTAGCGGCCATTTGGCGTTCTTTGAGGGCGTGGTCTGACCCACTTTCGTCTTACTCTCCAAATGGATATACCTCAAATGGTCCGTGTCGGCGGTGAGGTCCGGACGATGCGGGGTCACCACATACACGTCATGGCCCCTAGCAGCCAATTGCTTGGCAATGGAATGACTCCTAAAGATTGCCTTAGTCATTGTGCATTTTGAGTCATTCGCTGGGAACTCACCACAAACTATTGTCCCCGGTCGATGTGTCCAG
>JXPZ01004479.1:0-16308 GCA_001014575.1 Themira minor
ATGCAATGAAAACGTGTAATCATTTTACTTTCTCATATGCATGTACATATGTTCTTTGAAAACATCACAGACATAGCTAATGAATAGAATCGGAAACCGAGTGTCGGCCGGACCGGCTGAAATGAAGGCGAACGCGCTTAAGATGAGCTCATTTCGATTTATGTAGATTAAAAATAGCCCGATTGCATGCACATCCGTACACAATTGCGCTAAACGCAACTGCCACACTTTCAACAATAGGCTAATTAATTGATGACGAAAAGCAATGCACTCGATCTAACATTGCCCCACAAAATGTTTACCACAAAAATAAACCTTTTTTTCAATCAAATTCAGTTTAGTGAATGAACTCTTATCAGCAATTCACAACAAAGTAAATTTTGAAATTTACAAAAAAATGAAATTTTTATAACAAAGTAAACAACTAGAAATTGTTTAATAAATACTATTTTTAAATGAAACAAACGAAAGTTCAACCACAAAAAGCATTTTCAAAACTTTGATTTGACCAAAAACCGTTCTCAGAACTAACCCAATTTCCATGTTCAACAAAACTAAAAGAAGAGGTCACCAAAAGTGTAATCCTTATCTGAAAGACATCACGTCACACAATCTGTAGTGGGTCCCTACCAAAGGCAACTGCATGACAAGTGCTCATAATTTTACTTTCATAAAGAGCAAAGAAGCATAAAATCCCGCACTTCTAATTTCTCATGAGTCGGAATTCTTCGTTGTTGTGTATTGGGCGAAGATGCTGATAACAGAGGCCTTTGAAATTCCGAACCCTATGGAAACCGACTGTGTGTGAGAGAGTATACACAAATCAACGTACTAACTGATAAAAATAAGAAAAATACTCGACTTGTTTCACTTGCTTTGACTTTTGAGAAAGAAGAAGAAATTGGGGGGCGGGGGGGCAAAATTTGTATTTTATCGCCTTGCCACACAACACACATGCTGAGCGTTTCATTAATTCAAGCATTGGTGGGTTTATGCTCCAACTACAGAAACAACACAGACATTTGAAATGGGCGCGCGTCTGAGGGAGACGGACTGTATGGGGAAAGGAAATAGCATACGAATGAAATGTGTATATTTTCAAATTATGATTTTAGTCTTGTCGCGTTTGTGGACGGGATCGTTGGTTCCCTCCGGTTTGGATTTGAAGCGGTAATACGAACTCAAAGATTCGAATGAATGAGGATCATTGATAATCTGAAGAGAGCGAAAGAGTGAGATCTCTCCATGTGTGTAGTGAGAATCGAACAGTGCATCCGCTTTTGGCTAGATTTTACCGGAAATTGTGTTAAATTGAGAACATGAGAACAGAAAAGGATTTTACGTGCAGTGAAGTGAACTCTAGAAAACAAAAGGATACTATTATGAACCGTTGAAAATATTTTTAAAAGTGAAAANAAAAGGATACTATTTTGAACCGTTGAAAATATTTTTAAAAGTGAAAAAGTGTTTCTCAAGTTTCGAAAACAGCCTATCTCACAATATTTCATATATCCTCAAAATAAAGTTTAGCCCCTTTCAAATTTCTGATTCAAATATTTTACATGTATTATTTTTCAGTACGACCACAAAATCCAAAATAAAATTTCCGAAAAAATTTTCATAAATAAAAACGATTTTAAACCCTTTTGCCAAACGAAAAGTGAGTAGAGTTGAAGTGGGCGCTCGAATGGGCTTTTGCTAAATCACTATTATTCCAGCAGGTGTAGAAGGACCAAAAAAGCGAGTGTGGCGTTGCTAATCCCAAGCAGCATTATTGGCCCCACCACCCCGAACCCGCGACACAAAAAGGAACATGATTTCGTGATAATCTATTAGGTCACCACCATAAATCTCCACACGAAATCACCACACTAGAGGAAGTACCATAAGTCTGTTTGTTGTGTCGGCTTGTGGAGATTACTTGAGCGGCAGAGTCGAGCTGTGTAATCTCGACTGTAAGCAGTGTTCTTCACAGAGCTAAAGCAAGAATCGAAACACACACGCGAAGTCCATTTGAGTACAACCGGAAACTGCTGGGAGAGTCGCCAGCAGCAGCAGCAGTAGAACCCAACTGCGTGACGAGAGAACGATTGTCGTTTGTCTCGCACGATGTCGAAATCGCGCTGGGGCAGCAGTAGCTCAACGCTTATCGCTGCTGTGCCCCTCTTAGTGCTCGCACTCAGCTGTAGCCTATGGGCTGTGGGCAGCGCTCAGCGTAGCCATGTCGCCCACCACAACGAACGGCCAAGCAATCCGCCGCGCCAATATGTGAAAACCCATCCGTGCGAGGCGTCCTCGTGCTACCCGGACACGGGCAATTTGTTGATCGGCCGCGAGAATCGCTTGACTGCCTCGTCGACGTGCGGTCTGCATGCCCCGGAGCGTTTCTGCATTCTGTCGCATTTAAAGGATAAGAAATGCTTCCTGTGCGACACACGCGACGCTACCCGCAATGACCCCTACAAGAATCATCGCATCGGTCAGATTATCTACGGCATGGACACGACCACCTGGTGGCAATCGGAGAACGGCAAAGAGAACGTCACCATACAGTTGGATCTGGAGGCTGAATTCCATTTCACCCATATGATCATCACGTTCGCCACGTTCCGTCCGGCTGCTATGCTAATCGAGCGCTCGTTCGATTTTGGCCAAACCTGGCATGTGTACCGTTACTTTGCCTACGATTGCGCCGACTCATTCCCCGGTGTGCCGACGCGCATGCACAACATCACCGATGTGATCTGCACGTCCCGCTACTCGAAGGTGGAGCCCTCGCACAACGGTGAGGTGATCTTCCGTGTGTTGCCGCCCACTGTCAACGTGACCGATCCGTATGCTGCCTACGTCCAGAATATGCTGAAAATCACAAATCTCCGTATCAACTTCACGAAACTGCACAAGCTCGGCGACAACTTGCTGGACAATCGCACCGAAATGGAGGAGAAGTACTACTATGCCATTCGCAATATGGTGGTACGTGGCTCGTGTTCATGTTATGGCCATGCCTCGAAATGCCTGCCGTTGGACAACAGCATTCGGGCGAACGTGGATCACATGGTGCAGGGGCGTTGTGAGTGCACGCACAACACGAAGGGCTTGAACTGCGAGTCGTGCGAGGACTTCTTCAACGATCTGCCGTGGAAACCCGGTTTCGGCAAGCAAACAAATGCCTGCAAGAAATGCGAGTGCAACGATCATGCTGTGAGTTGTCACTTCGACCAGGCGGTGTTCGAGCGGTCAGGCCGCATGTCGGGCGGTGTTTGCGACAACTGCATGCACAACACGCAGGGCCAACATTGCGAGGAGTGCATGATGTTCTTCTACCGCGACCCGAACGTGGACATTCGCAGCCCGCACGTGTGCCGGCCATGCGACTGTGACCCGGTCGGCTCTTTGGACGACGGCATTTGCGATTCGTTCAGTGACCCAACCAATGACATCGAAGCTGGCGCCTGCCATTGCAAGACCAATGTGAGGGGTCGTCGCTGCGACACTTGCAAGGATGGTTTCTGGAATCTCGATCCCAACAATCCTGATGGTTGCGAGGAGTGCTCGTGCAACACCTTGGGAACTCTGCACAACTCCGGCTGCAACATGTACACCGGTGAGTGCACTTGCAAGCGCCTGGTCATCGGCAAAGATTGCAACCAGTGTGCCCCCGAGACATATGGTCTGTCCGAGGCGGAGGAGGGCTGCACCCCGTGTAACTGTGATGCCGGTGGCTCATACGACAACTACTGCGATGTGCTCAGCGGGCAGTGTCGTTGCAGACACCACATGAGCGGACGCACATGTTCCACGCCGATTCAGAACTACTTCATACCGCAACTGCATTTGGTGCACGAGGCTGAGGTGGCCGATTTTTGTTTCTCATACGCCAGCAACGGCAACTGTTCGAATGTTCCGTTCGCCCCGCCCCAAGATCGTGTGCCCGACTGGACGGGCATTGGCTTTACGCGCGTTCCCGAACACTCTGAACTGGTCATAACGGTCGACGATATTCCACGTTCGATGCCCTACGATGCGGTGATTCGCTACCAGACCACTTCGCGTGGGGACTGGGAAGATGCATACATCACGTTGGTGCGACCCGACGAAGTGGATCCCATGGGTGAATGTGCGTTGGCCGGCAAGCCCGGGGCCAGTGTCTACGAAACGCAAATTCCCTTCAATCTGCCCGATCGCGACCGTCAAGTCGTGGCCCTGCAGAACGTGTGCCTGGAGGCGGGCAAAAAGTACAAGTTCAAAATTCGCTTCGAGCGCCGCCGCTTCAACGAGGACAACCCGAGCGCCACCATTATGATCGATTCGCTGACGCTGATTCCGCGCATTGAAGTCACCCCCATCTTCGCCGGTTCGGTTCAGGCCGATCATCGCCTTCGCGAGTACTTCCAGATGGGCTGCAATCAATCGCTGTACGACATCCGTTACAGTGCGGTGGCCAACGAACGTTGCAAGGAGCTGGAGAACTATGTGAGCACAGTGATCCATGACGGCGCCAGCATGTGCAACTGCAATCCTACCGGTTCGTTGAGTAAGGAGTGCGACGCCAACGGTGGCTTCTGCCAATGTAAGCCGAACGTCGTGGGTCGTCAGTGCGATCAATGCGCCCCGGGCACTTATGGCTTCGGGCCCGAGGGATGCACGGCTTGTGACTGCAACAGCATAGGGTCGCGGGACAACAATTGCGACGTGCTCACCGGTCAATGCTCGTGCAAGCCGAATACGTATGGCCGCGAGTGCGATCAATGCCAGCCCGGCTACTGGAACTTCCCCAACTGCCAGGTGTGCGAGTGTAATGGACATGCCCAACAGTGCGACGCCCACACGGGCAAATGTTTGAACTGCATGGACTTCACTACCGGCTACGGCTGTGATGTGTGCGTGGAGGGCTACTACGGCGATCCGTATTATGGCAGCGAAATCGGTTGTCGCGCCTGCCGTTGCCCCGACACTATTGACAGTGGCAACTCNTTGCCCCGACACCATTGACAGTGGCAACTCGCACGCGACGTTCTGCTCCTTGGATGTCAGCACCAAGAACATGAGGTGTCACTGCCTGGACGGCTACGATGGNATGCCCCGACACCATTGACAGTGGCAATTCGCATGCGACTTTCTGCTCATTGGATGTCAGCACCAAGAATATGAGGTGTCACTGCCTGGACGGCTACGATGGGCCACGCTGTGACATTTGCGCTGACAATTTCTACGGTGATGCCGAAAACCCGGGCGGCTCGTGCCAGGAGTGCAATTGCAGCAACAACACTGACTTGTATGACAGCGGCAATTGCGATCGCTTCACCGGCAAGTGCTTGAAATGTTTGTACGACACCACCGGCGACCACTGTGAGGTGTGCCGTGACGGCTACTTCGGAGATGCCCTGCAACAGAATTGCCAACCCTGCGATTGTGACTTTTTGGGCACGAACGGCACCATTCAGCACTGCGATCGCTTCACTGGCCAATGCCCCTGCCTGCCGAATGTCCAAGGAATCCGTTGTGACGAGTGTGAGGTGAATCACTGGAAAATCGCTTCGGGCGAGGGATGCGAGGCCTGCGATTGCGATCCCATTGGTGCTCTGTCGGAGCAGTGTAATCGTTTCACCGGCCAGTGCGAATGTAGGGACGGCTTTGGCGGTCGTGCCTGCAATCAGTGCCAGGCCAACTACTGGGGCAATCCGAACGAGAAGTGCCAGCCATGCGATTGCGAGCCATACGGATCGGCCGACTACCAGTGCGATCGCGAGACTGGTCAATGCGTGTGCCACGAAGGCATCGGCGGCTACAAGTGCAATGAGTGTGCTCGCGGCTACTTGGGAGAGTTCCCGCATTGCTCGGCGTGCGGCGAGTGCTTCACGAATTGGGATTTGATTTTGCATGCCCTAGAGGATGCCACCAACGAGGCGATCCGCAGGGCTAAGGAGATTAAGTCGATCGGCGCCACCGGTGCCTACACAACCGAATTCAATGCGCTGGAGAAAAAGTTGCAGCACATCCGTGACTTGTTGCAGAACACCAGTGTCAGTTTGCAGGACATTGATAGTCTGGACAAGAAGGCCAAGGATCTGAAGGAGAAACTGATGGACTCCCACCAGAAACTCATCGACACGGAGAGCAACTTGGAGGGCATCTACTCGTCGTTGAGTTTGTCGGCCGTCGAGCTGGAGACGCTGCAAGATCAGTCAGCCTTGGTGAAACAACTGTCCAAGGAGCTGAAAGAGAATGGCATCCAACTGCAGGAGTCCAACATTGATGGCGCCCTCAACTTGACCTCGATGGCCTACGAGCGTGTGCACAATTTGTCGAATCTGAAGCGGGAGGCCGAAGAGATCTCCGGCAACACGGACCGCAATTGCAAGCGCGTCGAACAGTTGGCCAACAAACTGAGGGACGACCTGGATTCGGTGGAGGTGAACGAAGGCATGATCAATGCGTTCCGCAAAGAGCTGGAGGAGTACAGCGAGAAGATTCCCGAAATGAATAACGAGGTGTGCGACAAGCAAGGTGATCCCTGTGACACTGTGTGCGGTGGTGCCGGTTGTGGCAAGTGCGGTGGTCTGTCGTGCGAGCGCGGTGCTTTAACACGAACGAGCAAAGCCCTCAAGGTGGCCAAGGACACCGAATCAGAGATCAAGGCGAAAAAGGACCAAGCCGATCAGACGATTCGGTCGTTGTACCAGGCCAAGGCGAACGCTTCAGAAGCATACCAGAAAGCGAAGAGCGCCCTCGACGATGCAGAGCGTTTCTTGAACCGCACCACTGTGAACATCAAGTCCGGCGAGGCACTCATCCAGGATCTGACAGAATTTATCAACAACGACACAGCCCGACCCGCTGAAAGCAAAGAGTTGACTCAGCAGATTATGAAACTGGATCTGACTCTTGACCCGGAGCAGATCAATGTGTTGGGAGGCAAAATCAACGAGGCCGTTTCCTCGCTGCAGAATGTCCAATCGATCATCTACAACACGCGCAACGATTTGAACAATGTCAAGGAGTTGCAGGCCAAGGCAAACGCCACCAAAGAGACGGCCGAGGGAATATTGAAGGCCGCCAACGATGTTGTGCAGAACTTGGATGATGCGGACGTGTCGCAGGCGAAGGCCAAGGAGGCCATTCAGCAGGCGAACGGAAACATTGAGTTGGCCGCCAAGGATCTCGACCAGATCGACATCGAGACCAGCGAGGCCGAGGCGCCGGCCAACATGACGGCCGCCCAAGTCGACGAGCTGGCCAAGAAGGTGTCCAAGTTGCAGAAGAACATTCTGAAGAACGAAGTGGATGCCAAGGAGATCAAAAAAGAGGCGACAGAGGTGCGTGACGCCGCCGTGCAGGCCAGCCTCGAAGCGAACAATTTGCAGGCATCCTCGAACAATGCCAATCTGACGNTCGAAGCGAACAATCTGCAGGCATCGTCGAACAATGCCAATCTGACGCTCACCGAGCGGGCCCAACGGTCGGAGAAGTCACGCGAGCGTGCTAAACAGCTGCTGCAACGTGCCTCCAAATTGACGGTGGACACCAATGAGAAACTGAGGGAGCTGCAACAGATGCAGGAGAACTACACGAACAAAAACCAAATACTGCAGGATCTACAGAACGGCATCAAGTCGCTCAACGACGAGCTGAGCACTTACTTGGTCCACATCCAATCGCAGGCGGACAATCTGAGGCAATGCACCTTGTAGGGAAATTTAATTCATAACAATGCACACAATGTAACGAAAATAAAAGAAAATTTCTTCTCCAACAACATCAACTACTACTTTTAGCATTTATACATTTCATATTTAAAAATAAGAATTATTTCTTTTTAATTCGTAATTTCTGTGTTGTTCTGTGCCGTATTGTCTACACTCTGCCATAAAACCAAATAAATTATGGAAAATTATTTTAAACTAAACCCATGGGCGATTAAAGTAAATCGCTCACTTTTAGAAAATAAAGAAAAAAATNCTAAACCCATGAGCGATTAAAGTAAATCGCTCACTTTTAGAACATAAAGAAAAAAAATGACCCCTAAGAAGCACTCAAGCAAACGCAAGATCAAAGCAACGATCAAAAATTCAACAATTATGCAATATTCAATATAAAAATACGAAATAAAANATGCAATAATCAATATAAAAATACGAAATAAAAGTGCCTTGACATCTATTGTACATCTAATGGTAGAAATTATGAATTTCATGTTCGAACCATTTTTTTTATAAATATATATACATTTTTAAATGTTTTGTTGTACGTAGCAATATGCCAGTTAAATAATTAAGTGTCATTTTGTATTAATGTAAAGAACAATCAAAAACTAATAAAAAAATATCTGTTCAAAAAAATGACTTCTTCCAAAATGAGTCATAATGAGTTATCGAAATTCTTTATGAAGCATAATAGTACGTGTTAAATCTTTATGACTCGAAAGCTTCCATGCAGCTTTAATCATTAATTTGTTATGAATTTACAGTCTTTTTAAGTTCATAGGACCCAAAAATGTCGAAAATGACGGATTCACACTCGAAATCTAAATCTCGTGTATCTAAGACGAGTCGCAATCAATCGGTATCGACTAAATCGTATCAAGAAATTTTGAGAGGCTTCCAGAACGAGTGGAAAGCTACCAAATCGCAACTGATCTCCTCACACGAGCTTCAGGAAACACTGCAAATTCGAATTTCCGAGGAAAAAGCCGATATAAAAACACTTCAACTCGAGTAAGTTTATTGACTTTTTCAACTGAACATATTTAAATGTATTCTATTTCATCCTTAGATTAGCAAAACGGGACGAAGAAGCCGGCAAGAAACTTGAGGAACACATGAATTTGAAAAATGATCTGGAAGCTACCAGAAAGCAGTATTTGGAGTTGCAAGAGAAATACGCAGCATTAGAGGTTCCCTACGACAAGAATATCCAGGAAAAAGAGGCATTCATTCAGCAACTCAAACAAGAAATTACCAAGCAAAACGAAGCCAACCAGCAGCTTCAGGCAAAGGTAAAGTACACAAAGAATTGTAATACAAATTTTTGAAACTTCTTTTGGCAAAAGTTTGAGCAAAGCCAGCGTGAATGGAATGAGAAATTGTTGGAGAAATCTGCGACACTAGAGCAAAAGGATTCGCATATCAAGGAAATCGAACTTAATACTGAGCAGTTGACGAACACCATATCGGAGTGTAAAAAGGAATTCGAAGAGAAAAAAGAGGAAATGACCAAAAATTTCGAAAGTCAACTGGGGGAATCTGAGGTGGGTCAGAATACTGGGGCAAATCTTGTATTAAAATAAATGCAACTCCACAGAAAAGGATTGCTGCACTGCAAGANGTATTCAAATAAATGCCACTCCACAGAAAAGGATTGCTGCACTGCAAGAAGAAGTCAAACGACTTGAGGAAACGGTACAAAAGTGTGAGCAGGAAAACAAGGATCTTGAGGACGCTAATACTGTAAGCTATTTGTAAGCCTTCTGTGTTTGTAATTCTACGTTTGATGTTGCACCCTCACGTGGCAGAAACTCATCGAAGAGCAAAACTNATGTTGCCCCCACACGTGGCAGAAACTCATCGAAGAGCAAAACTATCGGGCCCGCACCATCGGACGGGTTTGCTTCCAGCCGGTCAGTATGATACAGCCGAACAAGTCTGGGCGCCAAGAGAAAAGTCCTGAAGTGTTTTCCGCCAACGGCACTGACAATGAAAGTCGAAAGGTACGTAGAAGGACGCTCTCAATCTCTTTGAAAATTTTCTAATTTTCGTTTATAAGGACGAATTCAAAGCGCCCAACCACGATACACGTGTGGGTCGCACACGCCCCATTAGCCAACGTCGTAGACAACAGGAGGCAGCGACGACGAGCTCACAGAATCGTCAACAGCCCAAAGACGTGTTCGCCACACGATCAAGTGTCCTCAAATCCTCATCGAATTTACCAAACGGCAATTTCGCAATCATACAAAAATATCATATGTTGGCCGTCGGCAGTTCCAAAGAGGATAACAACCAACAGGAGCACAATTCAACGCAGCAACAACAGAAAACAAAAGAAAAGACATCCAAAAATGCGTATGCACCCTCCGAAAATGAGTTCTCATCAGATGATGACGGCAGCTCTGTGGCCAAGGATGCAATCGAAGATGTAAGACGATGTGTTTTGTATTGTGTATTTGTTCTAATTTGTTTACGCTTTAAATACTCAGTTTATCAATTTGGAATCGAGCTCGACCAGTCGCTCAACAAACCAACGCAAAAGACCGGTCGAACCTTATATGGTGAGTTAGCTTAACAAGTATTAGTTTTGAATACTCAATGGAACGAATTTCTTGTTGAATAGTACGTTNACTGAACGAATTTCTTGTTGAATAGTATGTTGAAACATCGGATTCGGATACCAACGAAAAGCGCTCAAGAATTTAAACAAATTCATGAAAATATTTTTTAACGAACACATAGTTTTTTTNTTCAATTATGAATCAAGAATTTTGATTTCCAACGGTAATTAGTATTTCTTTTTAAATAAAGAAATACATAATTAAATTTGATCGCTTTAAAAAATTTTCCATTTTCATATTATGTCCCCAAATGAAAAATCAAGGCGTTTTTAATTAAAAAAAAATGAACAAAAATAATTTAATTTAATTTGCCAAAAGAAATGTAATATTTTTAAGTTAAAAAGTCATTATATAATTTTTAAGAGCCAACTATTTAAATACGAAATACCATGTCTAAAATATCTATAATGTAACAAATAATCTATATTCAATATTCCCCCAAATATTATATAAATTACAAGTAAAGGGCTTTAAGATAGCCGTAAACAACATTTCTGTATTGACCTAACATTTGCACATGTTATTTAGCCTCATGCACTCTCTCTCTCTCAGTGGTGCTTTGTATTTATTTGTACTCTTGGATATTTGTATTGTACGTACCGCTGTTTGCAGTTTGTCACCCTCTGCGAAGGCGAACCCTAATCGCTTGCAGACAGCCCAGACAGCTTACCGGCCACACGACTTACCTGTACTACGAGCCAGCTACGGCAACTTCCACACCGCCCGTTGCAATTAGATTATACCAAATTCGTAAGATTTCTTGTATAACTGTTCTGTTTTCGCTATTGCGGCTTGCTCCATTTCTAGACTAGACATGCAGCCCCCATTCAATCGAAGTCTAACACGAAAACCCAACTGAACCCCTTAAGCACAACAACACCAAGAGCGAATTTTCCAATTTNGCACAAAAACCCAACTGAGCCCCTTAAACACAACAACACCAAGAGCGAATTTTCCAATTTNGTAGCACAAAAACCCAACTGAACCCCTTAAACACAACAATACCAAGAGCGAATTTTCCAATTTCTGTAGTAGTTATGTTGTTGTTGTAGGCAAATAAAATAAACAACAATTTGGGTTAGCTTAGTCCGAATGACGCTTGAGACGGGCTAAACAGTATCACAAGCACACAGTAGCAGTGAGTTCACAGTCGGACCGACCGACAGACAAACAGACAGGCCATTCCCGATATTCTCGCGCGTTCTGTATTAAACAAACATAAATGTAATAATAAAAAAATAAAATCGCGCAAAGTGTATTTGTGTGGTAAACAATAGATCTACATGCATACATATATAGAGCATGCATTTGATGTAGTTCGGTCACATGTGATCAGTAATAAAAATCTAATTGAAATGTTCGTACACCTTCGTACAAAGAATACGCCAACAATAATAAAAACTAAATTTCTTTCTGTCGCCGTCCTGCCCTCGCTGTTCCAACACTCTTCGACATTTTACCGCCAATTTGTTTTGATTTGCCCATTTCGTTTTTTGCTTGTCGGTTTTCTGTCTTCTGATTTCTGTGCCATACATTGCAATTCCTCTAATTAATAATTTTATTATTTCTTGGCGTCTGTCGTTGTTTGTGCAAGTGTATGAGTGTGCGAGAGTTAGGCTAGTTAGAGCATTTCAGTCAGTTTCAAATTGATTCGATTCCTAAATGAATGTGTTTTGGTCGCTGCTCAATTGATAGAACCCACAAAAATTCATTGTAAACGTCTAAGAGAAAGCTACAATTGTACAAACGTGAGAAACATCAAATAATAATCGAACTGTATACGTTTACCGCTTTTCGACAAAAAGTGCTATAAAGACTACAAAAATAATTAAAACTAAATAAAAAAACCCCAACACAACAACAAACCCCCAGCAATGTGGCGAACAATACGAAATTCTTGTAATTTCTACGAAACTTTACTGTGTTAATTATTGCTTAAGGGGGAAAACTGTGAAATTTCCTAAATACGTGAGAAATGCGATAGATCACCTTGAAAATATCAAAACAAATTCAACTTGCTCGTATTTTGTGCATTGTCAACAACAGTATTAAATATTATAATTTAAGCATTGCAAACAAAAAATTGTATTTAAGACAACCACAAGCCAAATGGATTATCGTATGAGAAAATCGCTCAAACAACCCATAATAATCAACTCAGGTAAATACTTATATGGAATGAACAAATTATGATTTGAAAAAAAACCCCAATCCACACCTTTTAATATTTCCGTTAGACAATTCAATTAAATTGCTTTGCTCAATGCAAATAAATCATCATCACGGTGTCTGTTAATGATCATTACGTTTAGAATTAACAGCTATAGCAAAGTTGTGACGCCTATTGTTGTCATCAGCTTAGCGACTTTTTCTTTGAATCAAGACCCAAGATCGTAATAATTGTAAAATTCATTTCACATTTCTTTACATTTTGCCCTCTCCTCCTCCCCTCCCCCTTCTTCTTTAAATGGCGCAGCAAAAACACTGCAAACGACAANGGCCCTCTCCTCCTCCCCTCCCCCTTCTTCTTAAAATGGCGCAGCAAAAACACTGCAAACGACAACAATACAGCTATGTGTGTGTGTGTGAGACGGTGACGTATTTGTATCAACAAAAAGTACTGAATAGGGAAATATACAAAATTTCGTTGAAGCACATCGAAAACATATAGAACAACATTAAAACAGCTGAAGTGTCCACATTTACCCCAAAATAAATGACCTCACAATTTTTAGTGCTTTCCTATGACAATAACGACAATTATGGGTATTTATACTTTACACGAGACTGAGGCCAATTCAATGTGTATTGTAATAATTTTTTGTCGTGGGGCTCATTGATAGTCATCTATATGGGAATTATTTACTGGTAATTATTTTTCAATACACCACCCTTCGACAGAAGAAATGTCAATTGATATGGTAATCTTGATATATCCACTTTGCAGGAGTAATTAATGTACGTTTAATAAAAATATGCATTTGATAAGACTTTCTATGTTAAATTAAAAAACGCTTATTTAACTTGTAAAATTTGTTTAATATTTAACCGTTGCAAAATGATTTCCTAATCAGCTGTTATACACGGAAAGTTCATTCATCATTCAATTTCTAAAGAATGAATCAATATTTTGTAAGTAAGCGTTAAATACGATTTTTAATAGCAATTTGGAATTAAAAATACAAAAATATACTCAATTTGATTAAATTGATTGAAATTATCAATTTATTTGAAAACAAATAGCTTTTTGATTCAATGGGAATTTTTTTATCAATATATTGTATTGAATGGTGTATGTTAACTGTACCCACTTTGCTTTGATCAGCTGTTTTCGCTGACCATATGTTGTAAAATAAAATGAAAGACTGGGAACAATCAATACCAGAATATTTAATTTTAGTTGTGCGAGAAAAATCCAACTGAATTCACCGAGAAAAATTTTGGCGTCAACAAGTAGTGGTGCATAAAACGAAATTAGCAAGAAATATATTAATTTAATTATACAGCTAAATGCGTGCAGTTAAAAAAAGGAAAAGAAATAAATAGATTGTTGGCGTCGGCGGCTCTATAAGCAGTGAAACCAATATTAACTTGTGTCCAAAATGTGTCAAAAGGCAACAACAACAAATTGACAAAAATGTAGTAGCTTAAATTAATTTGAACAGAGAACAAAAAAGGCTCTGATTTCATTGTACAATTTGTGCACATTTCTTAAGTAATTTTCCGTACAAATTGTAAGGCGACAAATTATTTGGGCCACTTTTGCGTTGTTCTAGAAAAAGTAAACCAACAAATTGTTGCCAAAGCCTGCCACGGTACGTGAAGCTTTTGCCATTTTATTTGTGTCCGCTTGACGATCCACAACAGGTCTGCGTTTGCAGGCGACAACAACCAAACCGACATTTATTTATATATACAGGCCCACTAAACGCGCCGAGTGAAAGAAGCCAAACGATTTGTCTCGCAGTTTTCTCATAAAAACGAAACGAAATTTCGAAACCGAATGTGGAAAACAAAAATAACCCCATAGAGAATAGCGAATCTTTCATTTTGATAGTGCTCAATTAATTGTGTATTGTGTTGACGGTTTTTGAGTTGGTTTTTGGCGTTTCGCGAGCACATCCACAAATGGATGACGAGCTTGAGGATAGGGTGTTCTATCAAACGTACGTCTCACACATGAAGGTCCTGTCGAAATTCGTGGTCGGCGTCGGGTCCATCAACTCGCCGCTGACGTATGCGTGGAAATTGTGTCGTCTGTATTTGCTGCGTCCGGAGGTGTTGTTTTTCGGCATAATTCTATGTGTGTTCCTTGTCTACTCGCAAGCGGTCGATGTATGGGGTCGCGGCCTCCTGGGCCGTCTGCAGGCCTCGCTGGGCAGGCAGAAGGGTAACCGCATCAAATCCATCGAATCATCGGAGAATGGCGATCACCAGTTCTGGGAGGAGGTACGCACACAAAGTTCTGCGTTCGCTTTGCTGGGCCGCAGACCCAAAATGGAAGATCGGTAAGTGTGGAATTGAAGCCAAATTTTGTATTCCGTGTGTATTTGTTGATTAAAATATACGCTTTTCGAATTAGATAATTCCTTATCGACAGTTAACCTCTCCCCCCTTTGTTTGTGGTCGTTCAGCGTACATAATCAAAGCGAGCTCATAATCCAATGCAAATTCTAACACTTTGACGGGGGCTTCCTACAGCTCGTCTTTGTGACGCCATGTGTGTGTTCAAAACTATAATTAGTATCACCCAAACAAAAAAATAATGCATAATGTAAATTGTCTTGGTGGGGTAGAAGCAAAGGCACAAACAAGCAAACAAAACATCAAACCGCAACGAAAAATCCCAACGTTGTTGTTTCCCCCCATTGTTTTCAGAATATGTATTTCCTTTTCATATTCTTCTCAAGATTTAATTGCGATTCGAAACGGTAATGCATCAATATTTTCCACTTGGCTGAATTTAAATCGTTCCATTGATAGGAGTACATGTTTTTGATTTTAAAATGTTCTTCACGAAACACATTGCTATTTATTAGGCATTTTCGTTTGGTGTTTTTGAAACGTAAAATGTTTATCACTTTACTTGGACCATTAACATTTCAATGGTTTCGGCTCAACAAGCTTGTACTAAAATGGAAACGTGTTTCACCAGTCCATTTGATCTTTAGCCCAAGATGCACATTCATGCAAATTGATATCAATAAGCAATGAGAGTTGTTCCAGACAGACAGGTCATGTAATTTAATATGATATAATTTATATTCTTATATAATATAATAACGCAGACAAACGACTCCTATAGTATGGAGTCAACGAAAGGGTTATGCTTGAAATCAAATGAGTGATAAGTATCAAGCCAGTGCATCAATGAGTGAAGCCGATCTCTTGAAAGTTGAGTCAGTTTGTAGTGTAGATTGGGAGAGACAAAACTTGCACGCCAAAACAAGAGTACATAGTTGTCGCCTTGGTTTGGTTTTTTTTTGCATAATCATTACGTGCATTGAAGGGCAACCCAGCTTGTGTGTACCAAACAACCAAGCTTTTTGTCGTACAAAGTACAATTTGGATTTCACTTACGAAGTAGTTCGAGAGCAATTATCTATTAAAAATGTATGAAGCATGCGGTAAAACTGGCTCAAATGTTAATTCAGACAACTTAATAACTGTAATCACTGCACATTGATGAAGATGAATTGGAAAAAAATAACTGCTGGAGAATACGCAATGAGTGCTCAATAGAGGTACCATAGGCTTGGAAACTTTTTTTCTTTTTCATGTCACCAATTTAACATATGGAATTTGTCAACATGATAATATCTGTTTTGATCATTTTTTCGCTTCTTCCCCACCCACTTAAAAGAACATGCCAAATTTATATTTTTAGTTGAATTTCATAAAAAAAATATATATATAATAATATACAACTTTTTTTAAGGACGTATTCATAAATAATTTTTTAAATCCATTGTTGTTGT
>JXPZ01004534.1:0-10302 GCA_001014575.1 Themira minor
CAAAAGGCTCTCAGCAACCCAATCGAATACATGAGAATTGCGCCAGCAGTTGGAGTGCTTCCCCGAAGTGTACTGCAAGAAAATGCAAAAATTTATTATCAATAATACAATTTAATGGATTCGACTGCAATCGAATTGGCCATATCGAAAAATTATAAATTCCCCCCCAAACAAAGGCAAAGAAGTGCCCAAGCACGTAAATATTTAATTTTTTGAAGCATTTCGACAAATCTTCAGACAACGCATACCGTAATGGTTGGCTACCTACGAAGACTCATAAATATAAGGGCTTTTCATTGTACGCATTGCAAATCCTTTCTTCTCGAAGCAAAAGGCATTCGCATTGTCTCTCATACAGACGTCCGTACGTAGAGAGTTCTTTTTGTCGTGTAATCCTCAGTGCAGTCGGCACTTACATTGTCAATGACATCATCATTATTGTCGTCATGGCATTAGTTCATTGTGAAACTCTTTTGGAAAGCACCAAGGTCCTTGTTATCCTTTCAGGATTCTTTGGAAGCTGCATGCGTGCTTCCTGCGACATGTATTCTCTCAAGACTTGAGCAGTATTTGTGGGTTTTCTTGTTGTTACGTGTGCACACTCCTTTCAGCTCTGGCCGTCGTCTTGTGACACCACTCGTACGTTTCTGTTGTGGGGCCAACAAAAATAGTATTACTGCAATTCCATTAGAGTTTAAGTGCCACATGCGACATACGAAAAATTGGGAAGTTGAGGCTAATCTCAATTGATCACTTGAAATGGTCAATAATATGAGCAATTTGAAATATTACCGCAAAACTTTAAGATTACGCCTATGACGTCTCCGAAGTGAAATCTTATTGTCGTTCGTACGAAAAATATTTCGTACAGACGGCATATAAAACTGGAATACGCATTCGAGACGGGCATTATTCCAAGTTTCATATAATAATAACAACAACAACAACAACAACTCCATAACCGGCATTCAGATAATCGGACAGATGGGAAGAACGACAGGACGTGTGTGAGTGTGTGTGTGTGTTTTTAAGCGAAGGACAACGACAATGGAAAATTTCTGTTGACATGATTTTGCACTTTGCGCATTGACTGCATTCCGCAATTAGAATGTCATATAAAATTGCACTTTGTTATTGTTGTCGTTGTTGTCGTAGTTAGTGTCGTTTTTGCTGGTGTGATTATTGTTGTTGCTGTCATTGCTGCTGATGGTGCTTATGCTGGTGTACAAGAATGAAAAACTCAGCATTAAAAGCTGCTGTGCATGCAATTGCAGTGCGTGCATTCGAAAGCGCACTGTGGGTGAGCAAAGCCCCACCTAAAATATGATCACAGAACATAACTCCCCCCCATTGAGTGCAATGCACGTGTATGACAAACGCCAACGTTTCAATAGGGTATCAAGATTTTCCGATGTCTTGTTTAATGCAGATTTGCAAATTCACCATTGAAATTCTTGTTGTTTGTGTAATTTGGGGCAAATTGATTGTTATACTGACAGTATTGACGTTCCATAGACGATCGATGACAAACATGAAATATACATAACAAGACATTACGCAAGTGATTGAATTTGATTTAATATAATGTTAATTTTCTTATAAGAAATTTTCTTCTAAAAAAAATTTCAAAATTTTCTAAAATGCTTATTTTTAAATTGTGCACTTTTATAAGATTTTTCCTAATTTTTTTCAATTTTGTTCAAATATCATTAGTCTGGTCTCAGTTCATGTGCAAGTTGAGGTTGACTTGAAATTAATTGTGTATGAAATGCTTTTATTAATTACCACAACTGTTTCGACAATCAGAAATACGCTCGAAGCCCCACGACACGAAAACCCGGCCCCGCGCAGTGACCACAAAAGAAATGCAAACGTCAACGTCGAATGAACACATTAATTTTCGCTGCAGATTTCTTTCCTTATATGCTTCATTATTTCTGGTTTTCGGCGCCCCCCTTTTCGCTGACCGCCACGAGAATTCTTCATTAGCGTTCTCGTACGATGGGTGGGCAACATCGTATTAAATGAAGGCACATGTTGTAGGGAAGATGGCGAAAATGTCAACGCTTTGTCGTCGCAATGTCTTAAGTTGCATGCAATTCGGTGGCTAATTGTTATTTCATGTGGCTGCCGCAACGAATGGCACCGCCTGTGTGTTGTTGTGTGTCGCACGGATATTAATAGAAATTTTTGCGAGTAATTATCAAAATGAAATCAAAGCGACGCACTAAGAATGTGATTTTCGCGCTGTTCTCTGGCTGTGGCCATTTCCCTATTGTTGACGCGAATTTCATGCCTGAATAATGAATGGCAATGGCATGCGGTGTGCCCGATGGCATTGTGACAGAAACCACAACAACAGCGACGACTTTTGTTTTCTTAATTTTTCAACGCGAAAGCAATTAATTACACGTTCCTTCTTTGTGTGGCCGAGTGTGAGGGTAATTTGTAATTGATTTGTTGTCGACCAACTGAAGGGGAAGCCACAGAACGCAACGCAAACGAAAGTCGAACTCGACTGAGAACCCGATTGGATCGTAAAAAATTGAAACTGTTTTTGAACGGGAGACGACACTGAAATGATACTTGCCGTCGCAAGGGCGGCAGGCAGTCAAAGGTGCACTGCTCGCTGGTCACTGGGGCTCAGAAGAAAAGTAATTAAAAACGGTCCAGCCCAACGCCGGAATGCCAAACATCAAGTTCGAAAACAATAATTCCATTCCACGGGCCATTTGTCTGGTGTGCTGTTCATACTTTGGCACATTTTGAATGATTATTAAGACTTGCGGCCCGCAGCATTGGGGCGCGCCGACCGTTTCCAAGATTTAATAGGTGTGAGCTCTGAAGTTTTCAAATTGTAATTATTTCTGTTTTATGGCGACGGGCACACAGCGCGCCGCAGATGCGTTTCCGGCTCGAGATGAGATAATAAAACTTAAACTGTTGCATAAATGCGAAATGTGTCCGTCCCTCTGGCGGTCTGTCTTCTGAAATGTGAAATTCAAACTTTGTATACGGCCACGAAACATTTGTGTGCCGCTCTCATCACACATTCGCCAATTAATTGAAGTGTGTCTGGTAACTACCCCCACCCGGACGAGCACTTTCACTCTCATTGGCACTGCCCGTTTGTTAGGGGGCGTGCGGGCAAATTGCGTATCGAACAAAGCGAGAATGGCTTAATGGCACTTAAAAACCAAATTGGTAGAAGCAATTAAATGACGCCCCAAGGACACATACCGAACATGCTCTCTTCCACACGACTTTCTATGGCTGTGACTGTGACTGTGCCCGTCGATTGCCGCCGGTAATGGCACATGTACACGAGAGCCCTTTATATAAAAATCCTAATTATAATTAGATTTTTCGTTGGTGCCTTCCAAACGACTCACTCGACATCGATTTTGTGATTCTCAACGTCGGCATTATCATAATCATCCTCATCATCATCATCGTCGTCGTCCTCATCATCATTGACAATTCAATACGTTCGCTGTTGTGAGTGCATTTGGCATTGTTTGTGTTGTTGTTGTTGTTGTGGTTCTTCGACTGGGTATCCGTTGCCTTTCCATCATAATCCAAGTATGCCTCTGCTTCTTTTCTTCCAAAAAGCCACCCCGTGTGCCTGTGCGGCCGGCCGGGCAGCACCCAATTGTTGCTGTGCGTCTCACAATGGGCCCATCAAATGCAGCAATTGCCTGCCGCTGACAGTGCCTCGCGTAGTCGGCCGGCTACGATTGAAGTTTTGCACGACTGGCTGACTGAGGGAGGGCCGACAGCGCGTAGAATACATCACAACAAGAATTTAAGGCTTTCGGGCTGAATTAAAGACGACGAATTTCATTTTTGGGGGAATTTCGCCATTTCCCACTTGGACCAATGCGTTTGTCAAAACATATCCTTTAAGGAGAATTTATGGCTAATCTATTTGCCGAAGCCACGTACAGGGAACGTAAAAGGGAATTTCGACAAACGTGACAATTCGAGCGCATCATTCGGAGAGCACTTGCCCCAGTGGTTTTTCGAAATTCCGGAAATTAAGTGGTGGAACAGACCGCAAAGCGTGCTTACATATGGCGGGCGCCATTCCGGGTATTTATTCAAAATTAAAAATTGAAATTAAACAAAAACCAGCTGAAGACGCACAAAACTTCGCCTGTGGTGGCGCTCAAGCAGACCGAGATCATCAGTTCATTGGTTTGGCCACACACACACGTACAGCCGTTCTTATCGTGGCAGAAAACAAAAATCCATTAAAATCCGTTGTCCTTAGAGAAGTCGCTTGCCGATATTTTCCTTTATGAGGATGGTTTTTTTTTTTTGTTTACATCCCACCAGCATCTTCGAGTCGGGGCAAATAAAAATCGCAATTTCGCATGTTTTTCTTAGACGGACGCGGGAGGAGCAAAAAACACAACACAAACAACAACGAAAAAATAGAGTAAAAATGTATAAAAATTGTATAAATTGAAGTCCTTTCGGACCATATATCACTTTGGCTGACAGAGCAATTCCCTTATCTTTGGAAAAATCCTGTCGACTGTAATAGGAAAAGACGACACAGCCACCACCACCGCCAACAACGAAAACCTTGGAACGCCAATGACTGTGGCGACAACGATGAGAGCAAGACAACAACAACAACAACGCCGCAGCTCACGACATTATGCTGGTGCTTCTTCATATAATGTACGAAAGGATGAAGTACGAGACGGACCGTTCCGTAAATGTGGTTTCATTTCAATTTCTAAACGTCATTGCCACAGCTAAGGGACTTCTTCAATTGCACCACTTCTTGCCACACCCCCCCACACGCTTCATTTGGTATTCATCGGCAGCCAAATGAAATTATCTCATCTTCACTCGATTCACCTGACAATGTATGGATTGCTTCGTCGTCTTCTTGTCGTCGTCGGTGGCACTTGACATGCAAATTTTCGCACACACCCAACGCGTTGTCCTGCGTTGTAAAACAATAAACGAGCTTGTTGAACAAATCAAATCAATTCAATAAAGCCCTTGTACGCCCTCAACTGGGTTTTTTTTCCGTTGGCAGTGCCCTTTTGCAAATTCGATTCTCAACACCTTTGTGTCAAGAGGATGTCCCCTTCCACGGCAAAGAGCAACCAGAACATAACGCAAAAACGCCTTAACGACCATAAAGTTATCGAAGGCGGTTTTCGTTGCTCCTCGCATCGAACACCGAAAGGAGTTGCCGCCCCATAAAACCCCTCGTTTTACCTACAACAAAATCAATTCGCATTTCTTGAGTTGCTTCGGTGAAATGGCATATTTTAATGTCTTCGTCGAGGATATTGGCAGGATATTGAGATTTCCGTTAGCAAGTCGCAAAAAAGGAAATTGTTAAGCGCAGCACATCTCTCCGTCGGCCCATAATTACATTGCCTTATATCGCGGTAGCTTGGGAGTAAGCCCCAAAAATCCCATTCGCATTATCTTTGCATGGAAAATCGCTCATTTCTTCGGGTATGGCACGGAAGGCGGGGCACGGCCCTTAACGGCGGATTGTGGTGATTTTTAAATGGGAAAAGGATTCCGGCGAAATGTCTCTGCTGGGAGTACTTACGACCCACGACCGAAAATAACCCTTTTATATGCGTATATGCGGTAAGTCGTATTGCTTTTTCATAGAATCGGCGGGGGAATAAAGCCAGATGACCGCTCTGTGGAAATGTAGTAATTTTGTGGAAAATAGAAATTGGTCGTCTTGAAAGTCACATCGAGCTTCAGCTAAACACGCATAACTCACCGTGGGAATGTCTGGCTGTGCGTTGCGTTCTCCTCATTAAACGGGCTGGTAATTAATTGCTCGGTTGAGCATCTTGAAGGGGCCAACAACCGGTGGCTGTTCGGCAGAGCACCAACAAGGAATTGCATGCGAAATGCGAAACCCTTCACAACTTGAGGCTCGCCGTTACACTTGCCATGATTTATTGTTGTGTTTGTGTACGGCGAAAATTTTCTTGTAAACGCCGCAATTTCTTTGTGCCTTCTGTTTGCTTATTATCCAATTCTAGTTGTTTTTTTTTCGTGTTGTGGCGCTCTCCTGTTGTCATTTAAGGAAGTGTTTATTAAAATATTTCATTTGACATAATTGGAATTTATTATCATTTCGCTTGGTAGCCTGCCAGCCGCACCGACCAATCGCATTTTTAATTAAGTAGGTGAGCTAATTAAATGATACCACTCCAACGGGGAGGGGACCACAAATCGTCGGAGTCGTACTTTCCACGAAGATTGCCAATCGGCGAGTGTCACGGGAGGCAGCATAAACGGGTTTGGTGTTGGTCAAGTAATTAAGGCCGCAAAGTGACGGGCTGTCAAAAAGGTGAACCACGACAAAGGGGCCGAAGAAGAGGCACGCATAAGTGGGCAACTTCGTGGGTAAGGCTTGCAATAAATATGCATGGGATAACTCTTATTCATTGTATTGAAGTAATTGTATGACTAAATGCGTTTGTTCACACTTTTGACCAAAGACAATACCACGTATTCTAATTCCTTGCGCTTTTGTTTGGAATTTCCATTTCCCATTTGCATGATGCCACGACCCTAATTAGAAACAATTTGACAGTTGAATGAACTCATCCGACTTAATACACCGCAAACCACCACACACACACACACATAAGCCATTTCCATTGAAAGTACCACCATTGAGCCCATCGAGGTGGAGAATGCCATTTAAATTGTCATCTTAAATGCTGATCTCGTCAATGGCACATCAAAACGACCATAAAAGTCATCAAAATTCACTGAACGAACAATTTCATACTGTTTTGTTACTTAACATTTATCCTGACAACAACAACAAACAACAGCATTCGTTTGATAAACATGCGACGGGGAAGGAAGGAAGGGACAAAAACAACAACAACAACTAAACACAATGACAACAATGCAAGCGAAACCGAGTCGGCGACAACCACGCTCCCCAGGGATTGTCAAACAAATGACAGTTGATTAGACAAGGATCTCTATTTCGCTTTACCTTTAGCGGCACAACAGCAACAACAACAACAGTAGCTTGACACAAAAGCACAATAAGCGGCCGCCGAGACGAGCTTCAAATGGGAAATTGTAAAATTATGCAATTTTTTGGTGTGTGTGTGGGCGACGAAAACATCCCGGGCGGTAAGTAAGCAGTTTCGGGTTGGATTAAAAGCCGAGCGGGCACAATAGAAGATCTCGCATTGCCGATAAGATGCCTATCCACGTTGCGAATGCGAAAGAAGCCTGCAGCCATTTAACAGGATTTAAGTTTAATTTTTGTTGTTGTTGTTATTTGTGCTCACAATACGAACGTCGTCCTGGGAGGACGGTGGGCCGAAGAGTGCCAGTAAGTGTGTCAGAACACAGCCAGTGGGTATGCTGGCAAGATAAGCACAAAGGTACGCTCCGGACTGTCGAGATGGCTACTCTCGGTGAACCCCCCGAGGCACTGTGAGAGCAATCATTATGCTCATCGACATTTACGTAATGATTATGGCATTTGAAGGCAAAGTGTTATAGGCTAATAAAGAAACAATTGAGGAGATTTTACTTTTTGAGAATGACAGTGGAATACATTACAGCCTAGTGGATGTTGAGGAGAGTTGTCCACTCTTATGGATTTACATGAGTACTTCCAAATTGTATATCATGTTTGATAGGGCTCTCAAATTATTAATTTTATAGAAAAACCGACATTTGGACTATAACGCTCTATTTTATAGTCTTTTCTGGCACACACTGAAGCCCCTACAGTATTGGCTTTCTATTTGAGAGGTTTTAGGTGAAGATCATATTGACTGTAGTTCCACTCCAAAACACTATTTCTCTTTTCTCTATAAGATTACTTAAATCCTTAGCCATCAGGGAACCGAAAAAGTTCACTTCTAGCTTCTGCTTGTCGCCAACTATGTAACTCTTATGCCAATGCCCCATATTGGACTGATGATAATGCCATTAATTGCTTTGTTTGTAATTGAGCACCGGACCTGTTGGAAGCGTATGCTCCACATCAAAATAACAATAATACAGACTGAACACAAGGCGGTGTAACACAATGCGAGAGTTTCGGTTTCCACGTTTTTTCCACTTTGATGTCAATAGAGACGTACAAAATGAGTATGGAATTTTCATCGTTACAGATGAGTCTCAAGGTATGGGAATCAAGCTAACAAAGGATGTATAACAACAACACGAATAGACGGATATAATGACAACAACATCAATGACGGTACAATCAACAACAACAACACGAACATGCAGGAACAAATTCTGTTGTCTTTGCGAATTGCTAAAAAGGAATGAAAACTCAGCATAACACAACCGGAGGTAACGACGACAGCGAAACCCTTGCCGATGCACAAAACAGCGGAACAACAACAACAACACCGTTTGATAGAACTAAGAAGGACAACCGCAACGCTTTTGTGATTTGCGAACAAAGCACCCACAATAACAACAACAACAACAACAACATTATCAAGGAAACATAGAAATTGGAATAATGAAAGAACGCATGTTCGTTGAATGCAAACGCGTCGAGAATAATAGAGGTAGCCCAGAATCTGCAGGGCACTTCAAAGGAGGTCGGTCGGCCTGGGTTGGTTGGTTGCCTGCCTAGGTCAAACAAAAGCACACCAATTGCAGGACGAACCGAAGACAACGACGGCAAGGATATGCATGCGTTTGTGTGTGTGTGTGTTTAGATGTGTATGGCAAAGTTGACGTCAACGCCTGCCATTACAGCGAGCGGGGGCTGCACATTGAATGTATTCAACGGAGTCGCACGGCAAAAGGGGTGAACGAGCGGCAAAAGTCGAGACGAAATGCAATTTGATCCTGGCACAGGACGAGCGGACAACCAACCACAACAACAGTGCGACAACAATGCGATGCCAAAACACAATGAGCCAACGAGCAGATGAGGCCCAACGACGANGAGGCCCAGCGACGAGTCTCGGCATGAATGAAGAAATTCAACGAGAAAAAACAAGACCGCAAGGAAAGGCTTNAGCGAGAAAAAACAAGACCGCAAGGAAAGGCTTACGCCGGGGCGGCGGTGTCAGAAAGAGGTTGGAAATGGTTGGTGAAGCCTTGAAGAGGCCCAGCCAAGAGGCCTTAATTATTGGCACGCGTAATTGTGCGAAGAGTTCGGCCTCATCCTGGCGCTGGGCCGCCGAACAATTGGAACAGCAGTTGTTGGACAACGGCAAACGAGAGGCGTGTAATTGAAATCGGATCGGCCGCACGTGGCGCTACATGAAGAACGGTGGTGGCTTGCCGGCTGGCTGGCTGATCGGTACCCGTTCTTGACATTTGTAAATTTGCGGTTGTCAAAATGTTGACAGCACCCACGCGAACACAATCAAGGGCCCAATTCAATCGGCCCGCTCTGTCTCGCCATACGCAGACCAACTAGACGTGTACATTTGAAGGTTGTTGGAAAGAGTTGTGTGGAATTCCCTTCACGGCCATTTGAATGTGATTTGGTAAACCCCACCATAAAAATTACATACTCCCCGAAAATGGAAACGGCTTTGTGTTGTTTGTTTTCTTGCGATTCGCTGTGACCTTCTTCAATGGCCATAAAAATCCTTATCATTCTTTTATATGCAATGTAAAAATAATTTCTTTATCCCTTTTATGAGGCCCTCTCACCGGGCACGGGCCATGGCGATCGCCCAAAGGAGCCACTCACTTGGCAAGCCGGAATGGTGCAATAACAACCCCCAAATGGGTCATTTGCGTATCCTCAAACAGCGTATAAAAATCAGTGATGAAGAAAGAATGAATGAATAAATGACTGCGGGAGTGGGCCACACACACAAGCCCCAGCCAGGGCGGGAGGCAAGCAAGAAAAACGAAAAGAATTGCCGGGAGCCATCGGGCCAGTGTCAAAAGGGGACTTCCGCAGTGGATATTGAAATCTGCTAAACGTTGAACGGGTGTAAGGGGGAGTTTGAAGATTCTTTTGAAAATGCAAAGAAAATCAGCGGACAACTCCTATACTGTCAGCAATTCGAGAAAGCCCTCCTATTTTCCATAGCGGCAATCTGCCCACATCACTGATGTCGTTCGTGTTGGTTCGGTTTGTGCCCCTCCGAATAGTGCCAGACTCGCCGCCGCTTTCCCATGCCGTAAACACTCCCAATTTAATGGCGCGCCATGTTGTTATCGTTGTTGTTGTTCTCCCTGTTCGGCATTACAATTCGCTATGGCCGTTGTGCTCTAAAATGTGCGTATTTTGTATTAGTTGGCCGCGGCTCCATGACAGTCGCGCGATATGACATT
>JXPZ01004543.1:0-11392 GCA_001014575.1 Themira minor
AAAAAAAAAAACGCCAGAGGATCATTGTAGGTAAGCCATTGGGCATTGTTGCGGCTTCATTGCGTTAATTTTTTTCGCTTTTCCTTTTTTTACAAAAAAAAATCCAATTACATTTTGAAAAGGATGAACCATTTGAAATAACAACGATACGCTGGCATGATCTCTTTTCACATTGACGTCGACGACGGCGGTGGTTTCTTTAAATTTTGATTTTGTGAATTTTTCAATTTGGATTTTGATTTGGGTTCGAAATTGGGGATTTCAATGGGATCATCGCTGATCCGACGTGAAGCGACGACATTCAACTGAAACTGTAATAGTTTCGAGAGTTTTTAATTGCCTACTTTGAGGTTTCAATGAGCGGTGTCAATGGCTTACCGGGAACCAAAAATGTACCCATAAAAGAGTAAAAAAGGTGCCATATGTTATATGTAGAGTGTTTTAAAAGTAGATAACAGGGATTTCTGATGCCAAATGACCAATATGGAACTGGTTATGTTGAAAGTAATCTATATTTAAGAGTAGTTATGATCCCGAAATTGTAAATATTGGCTTACTGAGTAAAACCGAGTATAATGGCTTTTTTTTGGAGTTACCCGATAGCTCTTACTTATCCNATCTCTTTTGGAGTTACCCGATAGCTCTTACTTATCCATTACAGATGGACTACGTGTCTTGTTAGCCCCCTAAGGAAATGTGTGTGGTTCCCATTTGGGCCCCCAAGGAGCCATACAAAATCTGTCTATATTTTGAAATACTCGTTTTCCCCCCTCCATCCGCATTCACCGAAAGCCTCAAACGTTTCTTGTTATTTTATTAATTGATCCTAAGAGGATGAATAAGCAAGAAACCAAACCACAATAAAAAAGGCGAACCCAAAAACGAGATCCAAAGTGAAGCAACAATAAAAAGGATTCAACAACAACAAAAGACGCAGCTGGATTGCATGAGATTCGTGTTCCCAAAACGAAAAAAAAAAAAAACACCCGAAAAAAATACAAAAATTCTACTTGAGGTTGATCTTCCTTGAAACGTCCAGAGAGAGGTGCATGTGTAGGTACGAGCCGTGTTGAGTCGAAGAAATAATAACAAAACGACGCAAAGAATCGAAATGATTTGAAGGCAGAGGAATCATTTTTGACAACTGACATTTTCAATTCAACGCGTGATTAGACAAATTTCTCGTCTTTTCCGATGCGATCCAAAGAGATGAGCGATCACTTTTGTTCGCCCGCTTGCGGGGTCTTTTGTTTTGTTGCTGTCGTTGTTGTTGTTGTTGTTGTTGTTGTAAGCGTTGATGCACCAGCTGCAACATCTTTGCCCCCTCCTTCATTGCTAATTCTGAATGCATGGCACATTGCCTGCGTTCACGTTGAGCTCAACTCGACTCGATTGCGGGTTGCGATGCCCAAGCTGATTAATCCATTTACGGCAATTATACAACGCCAAATGCGTGCCTCTCTCCGTGGAGGAGGGCAGGGCAGGGGGGGAAACGAAGAGTTCGGCGCTTTTGGAAGGGCTTCGCTGGTTATCAGTCATTTTGCATCTTCAACTCGGGTACGCGTGCATGCGACGATCGCAACAGCAACAACAACAACAACAACAAAACGTCGTCAATGATGAGGAGTTTATTACACCGTCTGACCGCCTGACCGTTTGTGGGGATTTCATACGTGCCCCTCTCCCCCCCTCCCCACCAAGCCGCACACAGAAGCCACTCGGTTCGTTCCTTCGTGTAATTTAACACGAGTTGAAGCTTGCTTATTTTTTGTCGAATTTTATTGTTGTTGTGTGTTGTGGCTTTTCAATTGAATCCCACCGTTAATGGCCGATGCGTCGTCGTCTAATGCCCAGCTAGTGGACGCATCGAAATTTTGTTGCAGTTGTTGTGTTCGTGGGGGATTCCTTTCGTGGGGCTTTCCACACTTTGGCCATAAAATTGAAAATTACGTGAAATGAAAAAAATTGAAACCAGAAAAAAAACACGCACACAAAAATTCAAGGCGGTTAGCGTTTTGAGATTAGAATCTCATTATGTGAAATCGCCTAGGCGTTTTTTTTGTAGTTTATTGTTGTTATTGTTGTTGAGGGGGACAACAAAGTAGTGGCTATTTAAAGAGAGATCAACTGCAACAACAACAACAACAACCATGAAGAATACCCTCAACAATGTGGCAAGTTCAGTTTGGGTTTCTCGGATTGCGTGCAGGCGAACATTTAAAATGCCGTGCGTAAAGTTTAGGCGAATTTTCGTTCGTGACCCTCGCCTCGCCGTCCTGTCGCTGCATGCACTCTAGTCGCAACGGTGGCTAACTGTTTGCATTCGTTTGGCTTTTTGGCTGGCCGTGGCCGTGGCTGGGCACGGAGTGTGCGTGCGCGCTAAGTAGCTCAGCGAACGGCTCTCTCGCGGTGCCCGCTGAACTTGACGATGCGGCCGGTGATAAATTGTGTGTGCGAGTTCGGGTTCGCGTCCTATGCGGACCCATTTAACCGTAATGATCATCGTGATGTGGACGACGATGACTGCTGAGGATTTCACTTAAAAGTTTATCGCCATAATTAGGGTCAACTTGTCAGAGATGTGGCCGAAGAGCGTGGAACAAAATAACTGGGGCACCTAAAAAGGAGAAAACTGTTTTTCGCTCAATGCTTCAATGGGGGAAGCTAAAATATGCGAATTTCGGAAATTCCAAGTTATGTTCGAAAATTCGATGTTATGTTCGAAAATTCGAACATACTCTAAAAATCAAGTTTCCTCCATAAAACGTATAAAATTAAAAGGAAACAAATTTTTCACGCACTTTTCTGTAGTGATTTCCCTTCACTCGATAGGTCTTCTTGAGAAACGCACCGCTCTTTGCCTGCTGTCGCCGTTTTGCGTTTGTCACCGCTGGCCATTTCGCCACGGCCTAGCCTCTCGGTTCGACCATAGCTTATTCAATTCGTTTTGCACAATTTTCCACCACGAACGACCTTGACAGCAACAACAGCCACAATAACTACGCAAATGTGAAATCCTTTCGTAGCTCAATGAAATTAGGGACGGCATGTGTTTGCGGAAGGTTTTATGATGTTTTTTTTGTTGTAGTTGTGGTGATTTTTGTCACCACCACAACGGGGTGTGCTTGCCGCTCTCTCTCACTTTTCACTTTTACGATGGCACAATGGGGTGCTTTGAGCCGCTTCAAAAAAAAAAACCAAAAGAAAAAAACCCAACTATGAAAATTTAGAAGCGTCTGAATATGGCGGCGTCAAGATTTGAGATCAAATAGTGCGTGCAACAACAACAGCAGCGCATGAGTTCACAAAAATATAACCGCTGGCCCCGGCGATTCGCTGCGGTTCGCCGTATTGTGACAAAACAAATTGCAACCGTGCCAAATTGAATGGTTTCCAATGAGCCTTGAATGCGTCCCGCTCAAACGGACCGCAGCCATGCAAAATGCCACTAAATAGTTGCCTTTTTTACGGCTCAAATTGAAAAATTGAGATTTGAAATCAATTATATGGCGATCGCAAATGGATTGCCAATGAATTATGAGGGGAAACAAATTGAACGTAAACAAGAAAAGGGTCTACAAGAAGAAGTTTAAGATTGATTGGGTGATTTACAGCGTGCACAAAAAAGGTCCATATTAGTCAAAGNGTTAACGCGTGCACAAAAAAGGTCCATATTAGTCAAAGAATTGATTGACTCAAGGGGTCTTTAGTCAAAACCGCACATGTTGCTTAAGACAAGTCTTGAAAATCACCCTACAACTAGTTGTCTTTAGAAGGAAGATTTGTAAAATTGCTCCTATGAAGTCTTAAGGGAAAAAAACCCCGCACCTTTTCTATGAGAAACTANGAGGAAGATTTGTAAAATTGCTTCCATGAAGTCTTAAGGGAAAAAACCCCGCACCTTTTCTATGAGAAACTATCAAAATGTAAGGTTCTTTGGTTGGAAGCCATATCGGTGTCCAATCTCAAACACCTTCGCTCGCAATAACCTTGCCGCATTTCGTAGGCTCATCTCATTTTAATGAGGAATTTCAGCGAAGGCCGACGCCACAAACTTTTGTCCCTATTCATGTGTTAAGCGTAATCCGCTAAAGCCCAACGACTTTTACACAGTGTCGTACATAATGAAAGGCTTCTCGGGCGATTTTCTCTCGCTCTACGCAATTACGAAAACTCTCCCATTGTCTGAGCACCAAAACCAATTTGAGCAGCGTAGACAAAGGCCGACGGGGGAAAGCGTACAGCGAAAGGATATGCCAGTTGCCCTATATTTGTGTACAAACATAAGATTTGACAATGCACATAAAAGCGAGGGCTCTACACACAAACAAGGCTTACCGCAAACAGCACAAGAAGACGCACCGAACAGAATGGGCCGAATACAATGCCAACGAGGATCAACGTCATTTGTGGTCTTTGCCTTGGCTGTGGCTCTGCGATGATTGTCGCCTCGCCGTGATGATGACCCGAGGCAGTGTGTGTGTGCAGCGTATGGCATATAAAGCATTTATTACATTTTTCCAATGAAATGGAATCGTGTGAAGCATATGGTGTATTGTTCGTGTTGTTGTTGGGCATCAAGGTGTCACTGCTGTTTTACGATCAAAATATTGCCTATGCGATTCGAGATGCGTTGAAAGTCTCGGGATTTATCTAAGCAGCAGCAAATCGTAATGGATTTAATTGTCCGCAACGGCAGACGGCAAAACAATACCAAGCTACTCCGGTTGGTGTTGTCCTTAAATGTAGGGAATCACCGAAGCGGCTACGGGTGGTGCCGTTCTGATAAACGCGTTACACCCTCGGAGGGAGGGGGGGGGAGCCGACGGCCATCAACGATCGCATCAATTTCAAAGGATACGCGCTGATGTTGCTACTTTGTTGTTGTTGTTGTTGTTGTGCTGTTGCAAGTCATACATTTTGGCGGTACGGTATTTGGTAAAGCCGGTTGCCGAAATTTATGGTAACGCCTCTGGCGACAGCCTCAGCCACGCGAACGGGGGGTAAACAAATATTTATGATTTTTCAATGGTATTCCTTGCTGGGCATTATTTATTTTCACGTCGTATTTGGGTACTCCGTTTTGAATTTGAACGTCGCAACGCCCCCTTAATGAGCATCGGTGGGCTGGAAGGATTCGTATACCTGCCAAATTAAAACAATACGACTAACCTGATAATCATCTTTTCTTCGGGTCTCGGGTCGGTACTCTTTCAATTTGCGTCAGGCCGGGGTTTGGGGCGGGGGCGCTGGCTGGCTGGCTAGTGTGGCGTACCAAAGCCCTAAATCATCTTGAAATAGGTCGGATTGGGTTCGGGCCGCGTACCAAACACGCCAAAGCCACGAAAATCGTCGGCGGTGACAGTCGCGGATCGGTTGCTGCGTTCGGTTTTCGCTACGGCGAGACAATGAGACGAACATGTTTTACTTCTCAAATTAATCAAATTTATTACCTTTTTTTTTGGTCCGTTCGGTTTCTGATGATGTTTTATTATGTTTTAATTGTAGAATTTCTTCAACGACACATGGGTGTCTCTTGTGGTTGTTTTTGTTGTATTTTTTGATATATGCTCTTGTAATTTTAACAATTGAATAGTTTCTCAGTAGAATTTTGAGGGGCGGGCGAGAGTGATTTTGAAGGGCTTGTTGGAGTTGCATTTGAAAGGCTTACATGAGGTGGTTGGACTACCGGTCACCATACTAGTCATTCATACGTAAACTGAACAAAACTAGCCCAAACTAACCGTTCGTAACCAAAACTAACCGGTCCTTACCGAACCTTACCTAAACTAACCGAAGCTAAGGGAACCCAACCAACCCTCACCTAAGCTAATCAAGGCTTACCAAGTCTTACCTAAGCTAACAAATGCTTTTCCAACTTATCTCAGGGTTTTCTGATAACATAACCTCAATTTTACCCAACCTCACCCAACACTAGTTGATTATACTTAGTCTTCTCTTCAGTCTCAACAATAGCCGTACTTCAATAATTCGTCAATTTGAACATTCCTAACATGGAAAGCTTGTTCCTCATGTTTCCCACCATTCGATCTCAGATGTAAATCAAGCCATTTCGTAGGCTTTCGGAGATTCCTTTGTGAAATGTGCTGAAATGCGCGTAAATGAATGAGCTCATCGTGTCGCACTAAACAGACGCCTCTCGTAAATTCGTTGCTTTTCTCACAATACTTTCAATGGCATTCAATACTTCTTGCTGCCCTCTGCCACACATTTGTTATGTAAATTGCCCCAATTTGGAACAAAAAAAATAAAATAAAACACAACAGAAATTCATGACGAGCCAAATCGTAGTCCAAACACGAATCCCATCCAAAGAATAGAAATCATCAGCATAATAATAATAATCAAAATAATATGAATGCGGCTGCTGATGCTTCAGATGAAGAATAAAAATAAAATAATTCAAACCCCCCTGAAGCCGTCTCCTCCGCCGCCGATCACATCATCTGGTCAGTATTTAGTGGATTTGTATATTTTATGGGCGAGCAAAGGTACACCTCCTACTTCTCTCCAATAGTGGCACACAGCTGCTTTCTACACTGTTCTATGGGGTCTCGTTTGGGTTTTGTTGGAATTTTTATTTACAAACAATAATTTCGGGCATAGACAAAGGAGGCGGTCAAATGGACTGGGGACGCTTAAGATGGCCTTTGTTGTGGCGGTATGAACAACCGAAATTACAACAACAACAGCAACAGCAACAAATGTCACTTAGCACCGCAATAATTCATTTGGACGAGCGTTTTGTGGCCCAACCGGCTGACACTGCGGCCAGTTAGTCGTCCATCTCCCCCACACCCCAGCACAGCCACCACCACCACCGAAAATTTCCGCAAATGTTATTCTTGTCCTGATATTCCCAGCCGTACAAAAACAACAAACAAAAAAAAAAGGCCACCACAACAAAAAGAACAACAGAACTGTGTAAAACCACCCGTCTTGATGTTGACCATCACTTTGGCTTAGCTTGACTCGACTTGGCTTGGTTTGGCTTGCACTCGACACAACTGCACATCATTATTGTCGCAGTCACTCACCGTTGCCACCACAGAAATTCTAATTTATGGCACATGTTCGCCGGACAAATAAGTCAAATAATTAATTCATAAATCTTCTTTACCAAATGGAAGCAAATGGAACAAAAAAATTCAACACAAATTTGGACATCTGAAACAATGTAATTAAGCATTAGGAAGATTAAACAACGAGACGAATTTGGACTAGAAATACAGGGGACTACATTTACTTCGATTCAAATGAGTTATAGTTGGCTTCAAATGTGGCCCAGTTCCTTTGGAATATGTTAAAGTTGTGTTCGAAAGTGGACGAATGTGTTCCGACAGTGTCAAAATTGTCTCGAAAATCTTCATTACAGTTCTCAAAATGTTTAACTAAGTTTCGTAGCAGCAAAGAATTGTTTCTAAGATATTAAATTCGAAACTGTCCAATATAGATCTGAATGCAATTAGGTATGCTTTCAAAGATGTTAAACTTTCTTTGGACTGCAAAAAAAATACTTTCAACCATATTTGATATAATTTTGAAGGCCATTAAACAAGTTCGAACTAATTTCGAAAATATCAAACCCAATTTCGAGCACTTAAAAGATATTTTGGAATCTATTCGAACTAATTTCGAACATGTCAAACGTAATTTCGAATCTCTTTAACCTAATCCCGATTACTTTCAAACTAATTTCGAACATATTCGAACTAACTTCGAATTTCCTAAATCAATTTTTGAATAAATTCCAAATCTAATTTCGTAGATCTTAAGCTTATATACCCATTTTCCAAACTCCAAATGAAACTCACATTAATCTTATGTCAAATTGCAATTCTTGTCCCAAAGCCTAGATTAAGCCCGCACTGTCAGAGTCTCTTTTAAACAGTTATTTAATGCCGTGGAATTCTATTTACATTTACATGGCACAAACTTTCGACCCTCATTCAATGTTAAACTAGACTTATTTGCTTTTCTCTAAAATGTATTGTTACAATTTTTCATGTTTAAATTTTTTAAAACAAATTTCCAACAATCGCCGCATTGTTTTTTGTACAAGAATGTCAAGAAGAAGACCATACGAGTAGTCAGAGTGGTTAAAACCTGTAAGTCAAAATGAAAATCAATGCAGGCAGACAATGTGGTGACACTTTTCGTCGAGGCGGGGGGAAACCGAAATTTCGTATTTGAGAAACGAGCATCACACAACAACAACAATAAGAAAGAGAAATGAAATCGAAACTGGATCGTTGGAAAAGTCGACCACACCACGGCGCGTCGTACTAAATACGTTAGCGCATGGCGTTCCATGGCGGCGTTCAACGAATCGAACGATCAACTCAAAGGCCCCCATTGAAAACGTATAAAAATTTTCATAATTATTTTTATTGCTCGTTTGATATACGATACGATTGGAGGACGGTAGTTAGGCGTGCAGCAAAGGGCCGGCCCGATGGGGAGGGGGGGGGACATAAAAGTTATGCTAATTAAGTCTCCAACTGCATCTCGATTTTGATTTCAAACATTGTTGTCACACCGGCGGCGGCCGGTTATCTGAGGCGCTACCACCTAGGAACGCGTGAAAAATCCTCACTTTTAATGCACAATAAAACTGAGTTTTATGTTCGTATATCGATGGGGCTCACACCATGGGGCACACACACGCGCACCAACACAACGATCCACATTGTTGCAATTTGGTAGAAATACTCCAAATTAAATTTGCCTAGAATTTCAATACGAAATCGTGATTAATGGCATTTTAAATTCCCCGGGCCCTACTCAATTTATTTATATGTGCTTTGCCGTTGACAAGTAAATTCAAATTCCTTACAAATCGGTAGTAGGAGAAAACGATCGAATTTATGAATTCATTTGTTGTTGTCGTTTTGGCCGTATCTCGTTTATTTTGCCACTTTTTTGGAATTTTTCGTGTTTTTTGAGATTATTTGTGAGGCATTTCATTAAACTTAATTGTGACATATCGGCGTTGTATTATGGTAATTTCGTGCATTATTCATGAGGGCCGAGGATGTTCGGTGTATTTGGTTGGCGATTGTTGTTGTTGTTGTTGCTGATTACGTATTTTATTTATTCGTGTTGTTTTGTGTACGTTTTTAGTTTAGTTGTTGTGTTTGACTGTATGAAGAGATATTTCAACAATTTAAATAATAATTTCAAAAAATATTAACAAAATTTGAGAAAAATTAAAAAAAAATTAAAATCAATTTTAAGCCAAATTTCAAAAAATGTTCAAACAAATTCCAAAAAATTCAATATATTTCCAAAATATTCAGAAAAAATTCGAAAAAATTTTATAATTAAAAAAATAAATTTTTAATTTTTTTAATTCGAATAAAATTTTTGAAAAATTTCAAACAAATCTGGAAATTGTTGCTGATATTTTTGTATACTCATTCGATTGGTTTCTTATGTCTTTGTCGATTTTTATTGACTGTAGTACATGTTTTCTCGTGTTCTTTGTTGCGGGAACTGCCAAATACGGATGTGTTAAATGGCTTCACCATAAATTTGACAAATTTTGGAAATTGAAACAGAATCATAATAAACAACAACAATGTTGCCTCTTTGGGTTTGATACGACATAAATAAAAAGAAAACATGCAAATGGCTCGTAAAAAACGATGCTTCATTAGAGCACCGACTCGTTCATGCGAAAGCAGGTGCACGCAATGGATTAGCTTAGTACAAGTTTGGTGAGTGCAAAGGAATCATAAGAAACAAGAACGCACACACAAACACAAACACACATGTGAGGCCGATATCCTTTTGCTTAATTTTCCGCCCATGTTGATGTGTGTTGGCCAAACACTCGGCTAAGTGGAAATCTCCACTGTAGATCTCCCAGGCTGATGATGACGGAAGATGACTGAAGATGCTAGGGCTGATGATGGAATGCGAGCGCAAAAACCAAAACACAACAACAACAACAACGAAAAGAAAACACATGTTAAGTGCCCTGGGGCGGGATAATCCGTTTAAGTAGAGCATGTGAGGAGAGGGCATTTAACAAGAAACGAAATGCAAGGAAATCAACAACAACAACAACAACAACTAAAACAACAGAAAACCCATCATCATTCTAAAGAAAGCTGAGCAAATGCATTGCGAAACATTACCAAAGCCGTCGATGTTTAAGCTTCTGTGTTTTTGTCTGGCCCTGTGCCTGTGAGTGTGTGTGTGTGTAAACATGCACTTCGGGTTTCCTTACATTTCGACGGCTTAACGTTTCGCTGAGATTATATGAATTTTTCGTTGTTTTAGTTGTTGTTGTGTTCCGTCAAAAACGTGCAAATGCCCATTGCACCGGCTTGCAAATTTTCGAAACATTCGCGAGGTGTTTTCTTTTCTTTTCCAAAAACATTAAGCCGGAGATGTAGTCAAGAACCTAGCGATTTATCAGAGAGCAACGAGATAAACGAGTGCACTTGTTAGTGGCAAATTTAAGAGAAAATTTCGTCAGTTTGAGCGTGTCTCAGTAAGCGCGAGAGAGCGGCTCAAAAACGAGTTTCCCTCAAAGAGAGCCCAGCATGGCTAGATAATTGAGTCGTGCCTTGGTGTATGGTATAAAAGGCACTCATTGCCTACAACGCTCAAGCAGGTACCATCGCTGGCTTGAGTTTCGGCGCTCACTCAATTTGTAGTGCACAGACTGTGCTCGTTTTAAAGCGGCGGCCGCTCAAGTGAATGCCATAGAAACAGACGTGAACGTGTTTTGAGTGGGTTGAGTGTGTGATGCTGATGAGTTGAGTTTTCGATCAACTGAGCGTGTTTGAGCGTGTATTTCGTACTATGAAATCGAATATAAGTGCTCAGCGTGCTCTCTTATTTCTTGGGGTGAGCGAGTAGTTTTTCAAAGAGTGTTTCAAATTTATCTACACTACTCTCTGGAGTGCTTCTTGAAGTGAATACTAGTTTTGAGTAGCGCTTGAGATTTGATTCTTCTGCGTTGTGGAATCTTCAAAAAGCGAGCCACCACTTTCTCATGTCAGGTACCTGAGTGTGTGTGTGCGGATGGAGTGAGTGCATAATAAATTGCCTCAAATTAACGAGGGCGAACGCTCTACACTTATAAATGCAAAGGGCTCGGGTTTCTCGGTATTATTTTTCGTGATCTTTTTTTCATCAATTTTGTTGTTGTGCTTTTTTGCGATATATATTATTTTCATACTGGCTCTAACGAGGCCATTCATCTGTGTCCGTCTGCTATAATCAATCTTATTAAAAGGCAATAATTCTCACTTGCGCAAGAGGCGACACGCGAGCCGTATGAATAATCGAGAAATTGAAAAATCTTCCAAAAATTTTGCAACAAATTGTAATGACCCCCCGGGGGGGGGGGGGGGGG
>JXPZ01004609.1:0-21437 GCA_001014575.1 Themira minor
CTCCAAGTGGGGTGAGTAGTCACGTTGAGTTCTCCATATTGCATATTGTACAACTTTATTTCCTGCCCACAGTTCAAAATCGTTGGATTCGTCAGTTCNAAGGCCATGCGAACTACACGACGATACAGTCACTCTAGGGTACTGAGGAGGAATCTCAATTGTTATTTATAGTATTGTAAATATTATGTTAAATGTGTACTTGACTCGAATAAAATGAAGAATTTTAAAAAATAAAATATGACTTACCATTTGGTCTTACGAAATTAACACACTTTAAATACTTTTTCTGTGCTTTCGAAGATGTTCTCAAAGCAACTCTTTATTGACATTCACTTTGTTATTCTGGGAATGCTCAATTGATTTCCAAATTGTGTATATATATTGTAATTAACATTGATTTCTTAGTACATACATTGAACATTTAGACATAATGAATGTGTAATTAACACTTATAAGGTTCTTTAAATAGTTTCTTCTCATTTCAATTGCAGTATTTCATACCGTCATAGGAAAAATATTCATCAAAAAGGTGCTTTAAATTCGCTTAAAGTTTGTTTTTAATTCCAATAGAAAAGGTATTTGTTTCTTTTGTATGAAATCAAAAATTATTTGGTGGAGAAAGTTGTATAGTTTACTTCTCAATTCAAGTGTATACAAGTTAAAATTCATGTTCACGTAGGTGGAGTTGTCGGGGATTGTCGGTGTCAGGGTTCCGGGGTTCGGTACAACATTGTAATTGCATTTATTGAAGGTACCTTAATACATATAGTAACATTTAGTTTTCTCAATTACACACATAAAAATTCATACAATAATCATTTACTTGAGCTTAGTTGCTAAAAGATGCCCCTCGGCATCTAATTGTAGTTCTCGTTGAACCGCGGCGTATCCTCATGAATTTACTATTATTATGGTCAGATTCTTTAGTATTATTATTAGTACTGCTTCCCAAAGGCTTACAACATAATTAAGTACAGTTCAGTATTCATCGTCAGTTTATTGAAATTACAGTTTCTTAACACAATTTTTTTCAAGTTTTTAATTGTTTTTTTTACATTTTTTTCTAATCAATATTTGGTACACTTATATAGTTGAATAAATATTTGAATAATTGTATTTCATTAAATAACACTCATATGCATAATAAGAACAATAATGGCTATATATGTATGTATAACGTTTATTGTATAACGACATTTTGTGAACATTTCAATGCAATTGCTATATTCCCAAAAATAGTGATCAACATTCAGATATGCTAAAATCCGTTCATTTATAATAATGTAGAGAATAAAACATCAATAAACTCACACTTAGATTTGGTATATTTGCTATGATAAGATTTGCAAGGGCGCTGTGGGCCCCAACAAAGGGTTCTTGCCCCCATTTTGTTATTCCTTAAAAATTGGCCAATTTCTCAATATAAAATGTTCTAATTTTTTAAATACGTAACAATTAATTTAAAATTAAATCATTTGGGTTTCCCCTCTTTTAAATTCCTTCAAAATATTTTACAATAACATATGTAAATTTCCAAATATAACTCAATGCGATTTTTGATTTTCTTTTGACATTTAAAATTTCCATCAATAAACTGCAAGCCCCTGCTTCTGCATTCAACCACCAAGCGGCTTGCCAACTTCCGCGTTCTGAGGGGCGGTCTCTCTAGATTTCATAATTGCGGAACTTATTGGCCACGTCCGAGTTTTCGGTGCCCCATTCCGGCTTGCGATTGCCGTAGTACAAGGCGGCCCCTCCCTCAGAGGCGCGACGATGAGCCGGATTCGGCGATGCGGCCGACAGACTCGAGGCTCCGGCCACCGCTCCGGTCTCCGGAAGCATGCGATCTTTGGTTTTCGGTGTGGCCCAGTGCATGGACTGGCATATATCATGAAACACAAATGACAAAATTATAATGGGGTGTAAATAAAAACACGCCAAGGTGGCAATTCGCCACAAAACATGCTGATACTGATGGATTTCGTTGAGGGGTGGGCTGTCATCATGCGTGGTCGTTGGATAAGGGTTCCGTACAAAAGGGGAAAGAAAGTACTTAAAGCCGAACTGAATGACCCCATAAAATGTAAAATTCGGTATTCCTTACGTTGTTTGTCAGTCAGCAGTCAGGTTACTTCGTCGGTGCCGTGGGCCCATCGATTTTTGTATGAGGCACACTTGTTGTGGTACTGGCGACCTTACGACAATACTCGCGGCGAGTAAATATTGTAACGTGCGCCGTAAAAACAGAGTTAAGCTGCACGGTTCTCCGTGGTGGCGCAAATTGAAAACAACAATCGGGACCACAAAATACAATAACGCCATTGTTTGGGCGACGGGTGTTTTCCGACCGTTGCGAGGCACGCAGGCAATGAGCGAAAAACATAATAAATAAAGCCGGGCGGGTCACAAAAGCTTGCTTTTCGCGGAACACTGAAATTTCCTGTCAGATGACAAGATCACGTTTTTTTTTTGGGAAAAATTGTAAGTGTAAATCCGAAATCACGCCTGGCCGGTTTTCAATTACAAACAACGGACATTTCCAATTATTTGTCCTCGTTTTGGGGTTATCATAATTAGATCCCCCCATGGCACCCTTAGGTGTTTGCAGTAAGCTGACCCTCATTATTTATGTGTGCAATCCGGAAATTTCTCATATTTGGCTATTCACGAAACAAACACAATGCATTTGCAAATTTCAGGTACACTGTGGGGACATGCACGCAATTTGCAGTTCGGTTGACGGGAGAGGGCATTACGGGTGTTCAATGGTCTATTTACAGTGCCGAGGAACGTGCACTATCAGTCTATCTAATATGGCAGACGTATCGATGAATCGCAGTGATTGGCATGTCACTCACGTTGCTGGGGGGGCTTATTGGTTTCGTGGGGGTAATCTTGACATTGATTTGTATGTACACAGGATGTCATTGAGGGGGGTGTTTTGAGATTTATTTTTTCTGTACAGTAATGTTAGTTTCGCATGATTTTATTAGCCTCATACCTCCTTATCCACTTTCTCGGCAATTGTGTATCTTCTCACCTGACCGACATGCTCTTTCATGCCCAACCAATTCTTGTAGCTCATTGCAATGCCGCTGTCGCGCCATTTATTATAAATCGCTCGCTTTTCCGGGTCGCAAAGGGTCTCCTTAGCCTCCTGGCAAATCCAAAAAGAACAACAAAATTGAAAAATTAGCCGAGGGCATTTGTTAGTCAAAGCAAAAATGCAAAGCAAACGAAATATTTCGAAATAACAACAAGAGAAATTCCCAAGATGTTTACCTTAAGTAGAAGGGTACTTACAGTGCTGTGAAAACAAATGCCTATCTTAATGAAAAATGTACATTTTGTTGTAAGAATACTAACTCATTGAAGAAACTTCAGCTTTGCAACCCTCTTCATAAATAAATTATTTTAAAGACGATAGGCGAAAATGCTTGCACATTCCAAAAATTGATAGCAATGACGAGTTGTGAAAAAACGAAATAGTTTATCGAGTCCAAAAGGTAAAATTGTATGGGGGGAACGAGAACCCAAGGGGCTTTATCGTAATTCTTTAAAAATGTTCAGAATATTCATATTTTCATTTATCTTCTAATAGAAATTGTTACTTTTCTACAAGTTCATTGTTCATAGTTTTTAAAGAACTGATTTTGAAGCATACTTTTAGGTTTAATTTTTCAAATAATTAAAGTTTGCTATATAAAAAAACTCAATTTTTTTATTGAAATTCCAAAAAGGGTACAAAAAAGTGTTAAAAAGCATCACCATTGCTCGTGTAGAGTTCATCAAAGCAAGTGTAGCATTCAATTTGATTAAGTTGGGAATTGCAAATGTTTGACATATGCCGAAAGGTGTTCATCCATGAATGACTACCATAATTGGAGTCTCACTTTGATTTGCTTTTGAAAGCAACGAAATTAGATTGGTTTTTAGTCAATTCCCATATTTTCAAATAAGTTAGTCGTCTATGAATATAAAAGCATTCTTTTCAGTCAAACTCCCAACGTTACTTGCACTTCCAAAGGAGGACATTAATTGAATCTTTTCAATATTTATTTTTGTACCCGGTATTCCTTTCATGAAATTCGATAACAAATTCTATTATTAATTTTTTTCCTCTTCATACACGTATAATTCCTTAATTACATTTCATATGCGCCGCAAAAAAAGAAAGCCCTGTTGCCTTATCAAATGATTATTACTGTAGTAAATCGATAAACGGGGATTGATGAAGTGTAAGAGTAACCTCATTTGGCGTATCAAACGACGGGGCCCCACTGTGAACTCTCAGGTGGAAACAATATATTCAAATTGTCCGAAGCGAATCACAGCCAGGGTGGAATTAATCGATTACAGTATTCTTCAGTGAATGCCAACTTTTCTCTAATTAGTATTGATTGTGGTCCTTTTGTGTACCCGTCCGCCACACCAAAGTCCCTCAGACCATAAATTTGTAGGGTGTCGAAATAACCCTTATTGGCCATGCCATACCAACCATGTCGCTTATCTTCCCCAATCGCCATTATAAACAGTTATTTATGACTGCAGCCCCCTCTTTGCTTCTTTTCGTGCTCCCCCCGTAACGAAAGGACTCACCTTTAGTTTTTGGAATTTGGCTTCGGCGTCCTTATTGCCACTGTTCTTGTCGGGGTGGTACTGCAGAGCCAAAACTTTGTACTCGGCTTGGATTTGATCCACCTGTGACAATTGAAAAAATTAAGAATGTTAGTGAAAAAAGGAAAAGTTTAACATAATACGTAAGAAAATGTCTGAAGGGTCTTTAAGTTTCACTCAAAATGAGAGAACAAAAATGAACTTTTCGGTGTGTGTCACGACTACGTCGTTCTTTTGATGAACGACTCGGATGTACGTGTAACAGTTGCCCACGATTAGTGGGTTATGAAGAGCACTGGGCGAAAGGCAATTTCCGTGGGCAACAACAACACATCAAGTCAAGCTAACTGAAGAAACTTGACAGGAAACAAACACCAGCACAAACACTGCCACTTCAACGTCTCTGCTCCGGCATTTTATGGCGATGGCACGTGATAAGCGCGAGGAGTTGACTTTATACGGCTGTCGAGGGCCACACCAGACAAGTCAATTGCGTTCAGAATTTTTGATTCAATGTAAATTTGCGTTTAATCTCTGAACGAAGATTTTTTGTATGCATAAAAATTACTTAAATTCGATTATACTCGAAGCGGACAAAATAGCGAACCCCCTCGAAACGACCCTGAAGTCGTTTGGAGACCACACGCAAAAGCATTAACCCTCTTTAAGTGACTATAAAGTTGTAAGCTCTTTAAATGGGGGATCATTACCAAGGAAAACTTTCACATGCACATTTCCCCATTTCATTCCTTGGAATTTGTAATTTTTGTTCTCCGTTCGTTTCGGAGAATGGAATTTTATGTATTTTCCCCTTTTAACGTCATTAGCACGTAATTAGGGGTGATAGTGAAACATTGTCTCTGTGCCATAAAGTTGTAATGAAATGCTTTTTTGCTCTCCATTGTAAAATATAAACATTTGTTTGGCACTCGTAACGATTACTTCTGTATAGTGAACAATTTCAACATTTTGTTTGTAATTTTAAAAATTAGCATAGAAAAGCAAAATCAACTAAGCTGGTCTTTCAAAATATTTTCGAAGTGCCATTGGCCCAAAAGTATGCTTTTGAATAGTGTAGCTTAAACGATACTACGAGTTCCCACTGCTCACTATATGACTAGTTTTACCCCAACTAATGAGTATTAAATATGTAGGACTACAAAAGTTAAAGTGAGTTAGATGCAAAACGTATTCTAAGGACTTTCGTTGGAGAAACCCATGCGGGTCTACAAAAAAATCAATTTAGTTACTTAGAAGATTAGAACAAATGGAGGAAACTGACTGTCGTGTATTCCTTTCAAGTTGTCACAGCTCGCCCCCATTCACCATGGAAAAGTTTTAGCAGCCTGCTAAGGCTCGGAGACGACGATTGGCAAAGCATTACAGAGAGAAGAAAATGTATAAGGTGGCGTATCTCTGCGAAGAACGGTAAATGGAATATGAAATTGAACGCGCAACGCAAATATCATTAAAACTTTTGCCATGCATTTTGAATGGGCCAACGAATGAGGTACGAAAACGGAAAAGTGTTCTATGCGATGTACAGCCGAAAGCATAAATTCATCATGTCGTCTGATTAATTATTACGCAATTAATGTCACTTGTATGTTATGTTCCTGTGATTACCACCGGCAACATCAAACACGACAAAAAACTCCCTTTTGACCTTGAGGCAGTGAAAGAAAACAACAATTTTCTTTTGAATTTATGCGGCATAACAATTCAAATTATTGCACAGACGTTGGATATTACGCTCTTCGACAGCCATGCCTCGTTTCGAGATGTCTGCGAAAAACCTTAAGGGCTCGTATAAACCTCAGTGCGGTATTTAGCATAATGGATTCCGGCGCGTCGTCGGAAAGCACGCACACACAGCACGAATGAAGTGCTTGAGTGGCGTACGGAAAGTGGAATATTCTGCAAAAGCCAAAAAATTGGGTTTCTCTGGTGCGATGAAAAATTTTTGACATTCACGAAGAATGGCCGACGGGCCAAATGGCGTCAATAAAAACTGGGTAATCAAATTTTTGTACACTTTGCAGGTAACCAACAAAGAATGTGACACTTTGGAAAACCCTTTAAGCAATTTGGTTTTTTTATTCAATGAGGATCATCGAATTGCAGCTAATTACCGCAGCAACCAATTAGCTTCGATTCCGTTCAATTGAAACAATTACTAGAAAGGTGAAGTGCACTGCCTGGTCGTTCGCAATCGTTCGGTGATATTTCATAATCCATTTTAATTGATGCAAACAAACGAAGGCAGCGAAGTGAGTAACATTGAATGCATCACGCCTTGGCTCGGTTGTATGGCAAATATCGTAAATTTGTATGAGCAATTAATATCAATTCAGACTTGTTCAAATTTGTGCAAGAAATTGCAATTGCATGAAGTGCACTATACATTTCAAAGAGAAGTTGACTTCAATTGGGGATAAACACCTTTATGATCTACCTCAATTAACCTCTCTCTCATTCTTTCCATAAGTGCCGCCATTAAGCTTTGTAAAAGCCGTTTGATCTCTGCTCTCCTCGCTATTAGCATGCCAATGGCGATCCGCCGTGCTCTATTGTTATGCTATGCAAATGCATATCAATGACTATTGAATTTGTAATGCGATCGCATATACGACTGGCACAGGGAATATGACAATTTTGTTGCATTATGCACGAAAAATATGAAATTCCCTTAAGTGGCGAATCATTTGAATATGTCTCGGGCACACTATTAATCCCTTCTATGTGAGTGAAATGCGCTCTAAGTCCCCGTTGGCCCGTATGTACTCAATGTTCTGCATATGGAGTGCCGTTGAAATTAAAGTTCCCCACTGCCAAAGTTGAGCGGGGATTTAGATGTGAATTTCATAAATTACAGCCATTTCCCCAAGCATGGAAATTTAATTAAAATTTACACATTTTCTCTGAAACGCTTGCGGGGCTTTGCTTGACATTTTGATTGGGCTTCCGGAAGAGGGCTTACAATTTTTGTATTTTGCTATATGATTTCTCATGAAATTAGAGAAAATATTTGGGAAAACAAAAGCAACCCTTTAGCATGTACAAGTAATGGGGGGCAGGGGTGGAAAGAGTTCGCGAACACTGGTTGTTCCTATTCCATTAATTTCAGTGAATGGTATTCTCAAAAGTCTATTGAAAGTTAACCAACGGCACATCGTAATCTTCTTCATCAACGCCGATTTCATTTAATTTAATTTCGTTTCGTTTTCAATTCAACTCAAATTCAATTTACTTGACTGTCATTCGTCGTGACATCGTCCACGCCCCTCCACCCACCCACACACACACACAGCGAGTACGTCCTCTACTCGGCCACAATCGCACTGGTAATGAAGTAGGACTTGTGTGGCCCTTAAAGGCCATTTTAATGGAGCCACTAGCTATCAATGGGTAATGCCAATGTTCGCCTCGGTTCGGCCTTTCCTCTCATGTCACTGGATTATTCGCTTGTGGTCCTGGAAATTGACTGTCTGTGGCTTGTAATCATCTCAAGTTTTCAAATGAAAAGCCATTCAAGTCCATCAATCTGCATAACGTACACATTTGCTCTCTATGGGCGGCCGTTGGTAATTGCCAGTTCCAACCGAGGTGCCATTTATCGTAATTATTGTATTATTATGTTGCCATTACGGCACGGTAGGTGCGAACAACTTTTCGTGTTTCGCGGGCATTTCAGGTTTTGTTTAGAACATTTCAGCTTTAGCTTAAAATGTGGACTCACTAAGTTTGTTGTGCATTACTCACTTGGGCGAACCAGTAAATTCAATTGTATTCCGTTTGCGGTCATCTCATGCGATTACGCTCGTACGTTCTAATAATTGCTTGAGGTAATTTTTTTTAAGCTTTAAGAAAGTGGGGTTCAGCTGTTTTTTTAGCTGGTGTGATTTCACAGAGAAATATGTGTGCAAAAACAGATTCCAATTATGATACTGTATTGTTCCCAGCGTTGCGAGTTGGGATGACCGCATTGAAAGGAAAAAGCCGACACAGCAAAAAACAGCTCGTTAAATTCGAGTTTTCTTGTTTGAGCATACATTGGATGTTTTGGAAGTAAATGGGGGATTTCCTATAACACATGTACCCAAAAGGGAGTTCAATTTTTTTTAGCTGTCCATATCAATTTGCAATTTAATTAGCAACACAACTGTGAAAAAATCTCAACTATATTTTTGAGGCCAGCAAATGGTTTTCTATATGAGTCATGCCAAAAGAACAGCTTTGCGGGATAAGCCCTTCATTTTCAGACCATATTCTAATATAAGACGCACTTACCGTGGAGCTCTCATCGCAATTGAGTATGGCGTAGAAGTCATCGTCGGGACTTCGTTTGAAGTTGAGTACAGCATCGACGGCGCTCATATTTCCACGTTACTTCTGAATTTTCTTTGGTTTGTTAGGAGCACTTTAAACGAAATTTCGGAAATTTAGTTTTACTTATTATTTACGATTTGTTTGTTTGTTTGTTTGCACTGATATTGATCGCTTTCGATTCTGTTTGTTGAGTGCTTTGGGTAACAAGTGTGTGTGCGAAAAATGTACATTCAATTACTCTCTGGCAATTTCGGCTTTCGTCAGTGCTACCTTCAAGTGGCCTAACGGGTTTTGTGCTACAAGTGATACAACAACAACAAGAATACGAACTGGGAAACGTAAAAAATTAGTAAATAAATAAACAAACAAGAAGACAATGAAATCGAAAATCACAGCACGAAAATAATGTTGTTTACGAAAACAAAATTTATAACCGGATTTGAGAGAAAGGAAAGCATAGATGGATTTACAACTGGAAATAATTTCGTTTCACTTCACTTGCAGTGCCACAAATAAAATACAACAAAAATAAAATTTATTAAAATTTTTTTTTTGTTGAAGATTTTTTAAAATTATTTTTCTTAGTTCTTTTTCTTTTTTTAATTCATTTCTTTTAATTCATTTCAATAAATCACAAAAAAAATATTTCGAAATTTTGCTAACCGTTTTTGGTCGTTACTGGCCCAGCTCGAATTTCTAACTGCCACAAATTTCAGCTGATTCGATGGCTCTAGCTACCTCTCGCTCAATTTGTTCATTACTCTCGCTCTCCCTCTCTCTGGGCGAGATGGTGCGAAGTTTTCGACTTAACGACCACCCCACGAATTGCAATGCTTCCCACTGGCGCTGGAGGTGGTTCACTCAAAAAGCGTACTGGTTGGACAAAAACGACTCAAGAGCGAAGCTGAGTGATGGGTTTTGTTTTCTTTTGGTTGGAAAGCAACAGTACATGGGTTTTAGTGTTGTTGTTTGTGGTTTTGTTTCGGAAAAGGGAAAGTCTATCTTTGAGATTTCATAGAGTGGTGCCACAGAGGTGGCGTCAACTTCCCACTGATAAGCAGCCAAGTTCAAAAAGTCAGCAGCATCGGCAATTGTTGCTTCTGATGAGTGTGTTTGTCTGAATTGAAAAGAGCTTCGTCAGTGATACGGCACATACATACTATTGGCACTAAGTGGTGTATGGGGGGAGAGCCAGAGTCCGGACTGTTGCTTCGATGCAAAAGATTCACTCAATCATGAATAACGAGTGGGGTTTACCTAGCGGTAACGGGGATTTCCCATGCATGCAAGCGAACGAGACTTAGTTTAAAGGAAAACAATCTCTTTGAGGTGAGTCACAAGCGTACTGCCCTAAATATGGCTCAAAAAGTTATAAAATTATACATAATGTCATCTCTAAAGAATTTTTTATTATTTTGTTTTTCTGTGGTCCATTTTCGAAAATCGTATCAAAATGTGGGCCATCGTTGAGCTTTATGTATTATTCAAAATATTCCATAGCTTTTGACACTTTAAAAGTTTGTCCGGAAACTTTGCAGCTTTGCATATACCGTATTGAACTTTCGTAAAAGCGTTGGCAAGCTTTCATGAATTTGAAACATGCTCAGCAACATATGTTGACAAGAGCGGCAACATTTATTTTTTCAAGGTTTCCAATGTTTATTCAAATGTATTCTGATATGTAAATTTAATTATTTATTTTACTAGAAATATTTCTCATATTGATATTGCCTACTTTTAGGTTTAAATTTGTTTCTTAGTTTGTGGGTACAATTGTGATATGCTATTTGCAAGTCTTCGACAAAGGAATGAGCGATCGTTGAGTTCAACTTGTGCTCTCTCAATGCACATCGCCCTTTTCTTCGAACTTCGAAGTCGCTCAGCATGAGCAGATTGACATAAACTGTGCTTTCTAAACAACAACAACAACTATGATTATATCAATCGAAGAATTTTGAGCGCAAGCTTAACGGGCGAGACAAAAGTACAAATGAAAGACACCCGCTGGACAATACTTAGTGCGCGATTAATGGTCTAACCGCATACAGCATCAAAATCCGCGTGGAGTTAAATTACCGCATTTCCTCGTGTTGACATTTTAATTCCGTGTTGCTTGATCGGCCTCCATAGAAAACTCCGCGTCTATTGTCGCTGCCGAAACGTGAGTGTTTGCGCTATATAAGGGCTAGTTCCGCTGCAATGAACGCTACTACTACCAGCGATTGTCCTTCGTTCCTCTTAACCTTAACCTTGACCGTTAAACTGTCGAAAACGCAGCCAGACTCAACCTTCACTTAATAATTTCCCTGACGTCACTTCAGATCGGTTTTTCTCATATCGAAAAGAAAGAAGATGAATTCTATTTTCGGACAGTTAATTTGACGAAAGTTACAAATAATCAAACAAGAGAGCTTTGCGCTAATCCAATGCATTCGCAATGCAAAGCGAAGAACGCACAAAGCGTAATTCCAGCTAGCTTTATCGAGCTACTCTTTTTCCTATACCTTCTAATGGTCTTTCTCTCTCTGATTGGACCGAACGAGTAGTGCATAAACTAATGCACAAATTAACGGGTAATGCCCGTGCTGTCGAGACAACAACAATTGAAGCTGTCTTACCCACTAAGAAAATAATTTCTTCTTATATTACCGCTACCTTTGACGATCAGTTGTACCTTGCGTACTCAATCAAGCGCGGTTTATGATCAACCATTACTCACGGTGTGACGATGCTGACATCTCGGAATAGAGAGAGCGCTGATTAGAGCGAAGGCACAGCTGTTTACAAGAGTGAGGGAAATCTCATACGGTTTTACTCTAAACAAAACTAAATGAAATACATGCATAAATAAAAACGAAATTTCCAAAATAAATGTCCAAATGTCACGCGGCAGGCAAACGACATCACACGCGTTCCGGCACTGCCCTAGAAAAAGCAAAACTAAATGTTTTTCAAATTCGTATATATTGAGGCATCCTCTCTGAGACGTCAATGGAAAACAAATTGTAAACATGGAGCCCAGAGAGATCGGCCTCATTAAAGAAAAATTGAAAAATACACAAAGCATTGTGCGTGCGAGAAATTCAATGAAAAACAACAATTTTAAATTATTGTGAAATTAACAAAATATTCTGTGCGAAATTCAGTAATTTTTGACAATGCCTTCAAGCGCATATCATTACATTTAGATTTTGCGTTTTCAATACGGGAGGAGGGGGTGAAAGTGACCAGCCCGGTAATGGCACTTATTTCATGTGTCAGTCGATGTGCGTCAGTGCTCGAAATTTCGCTTCATTACCGACAGACGCGATCGCCAGAATGCACTTACAACGAGGCCAAAAACCTTTCAAGTAAATTAACAAAAGGCATTTTCCTTTCTTTCGCGCACTGCAACTGCATTGTTTATACACTTGGCGAACGAGGGAGCGGCAGGAAAGCAATCAAGCATCTGGTCAGTCGCCCGTTGTGGCTGGTGGGCCACTTCATCAAGGGTCATCAAGTCATTGACACACACTCACAAGCACACGCACACCGTATAAGATACCCGGCCATTTCTCATTGTCACATCTCAATGTCCCTCAAACATCCGAAGAAGGCCCAAGCACTTTCATTGGATTGCAACCGAGGAGCAATCTCCGAATGTGCGGATCATGTGATCCGTCGAGTGCAGTCATTACATCTAGTGTGAACGTGAGCANTCAAGAATCACCAACAAAGCGAGCCCAAGCACTTTCATTGGATTGCAGCCGAGGAGCAATCTCGGAAAGTGCGGATCATGTGATCCGTCGAATGCAGTCATTACTTCTAGTGTGGACGTGAGCATTTCATTGTCTTCCTCCTCCCTTGCCATTGTTAGACAAGCCGAGAGCGAGCCCCTTGAGTGGAGAACAATTTTAGAAACCATTTTAAGTGCTCACGCCGTCTGCCGAAAGTAAATGGTTTGTTTCTTGTTGATTTTTAGAGGCCCTGTTTTCACTTTGTGCCTGGGGGAACACGACTACGGTTTTGTGAAGAAAACAAGGAAAAAAGAGTCATTACAAAATTTAGACAGTAATAGTTTGAAATACCTGAAATTTTAAGTTTTCCATTTGATCGAACCTATATGGGAATTGTGTTCTCTGCTGCTCTCTTTCGATGCTCTCGTTGTCTTTTCATTGTTTGGAATTTTCTATTTCGAAAATGTGTACTTCGAATTTCATGCTGAAAATTCGAATTGACAACAACACATACACGAACGACCGAGAAAAGGAAAGCAGACAAACACGAGCCCCTACTGACAATGTCAGTCCGTATGGAATATATAGTCGGGATCCCCCTTCCCCCGTATGTACCCGGCAGAGACTATAAATTGGGGTGTACTCTTTTGCTCGCTCGTAGAGTGTGGATGCGGAAGAGCTCTCTGCCATAGTGCGATCTTTGTTCGATGTCCCCCCCGTGGGATGCTATTCTTGATAATGCCGTGAAGGCTTTCCTTCTTTCTTGTTCTTTGTGCTGTCTTTCGGTTTTGAAGAGGAAAACAAAAACGAATTCGAAAATTATAAATTGTGACTTTTGAATGGTGCATATGTGTGGTTCCGCTAAGCGACACAAAGAAAAACTCAAAAAACCCACAAGGAGAAATCTTCTGTCGTCGAACAAATAAATATTTCATATGTACACAACATTAATGTGTTTTCTTCGGACGGCATTATATTTTTGTTCATATTAGCGCTCTGCGGCCTGCGACCGAACACCCAACACGAACGCACCGCAACCCAACTAGAAAGACCAGACCCGTCCCGACCCAACCCAGTCCGTGGCCGAACCGAACCGTTCCGAACCGATCCCAACCAAATCACTTCACATTGCGCTGCGTCAGCCACGTTCAGTGTGTTCAGAGGCATACAGTTCAAAAATAGTAGAACGAAAACAACAAAAATATAATAAAATAAATTCTGTTTGGAGATTGAACGAAGCCGATCCGTAGTAGTACGTGCCGTCTTCATTCAATATTGTATTTTGTATTGTAGCAGCAGATATTTTCACGAGTAATCTCGCAATCAGTGTGTCCGTACGCTTTCTCATCGTAGTTTTGCTAAACTGTCTCTCTTGCCCCCCGATTTTAATGTGAATTTATTGAAAACGTAATTAATTATCTAAATCTTGTCAATACGCTGGCAGACAACGCTACAAAGAAAACCGACAACNAACGTAATTAATTATCTAAATCTTGTCAATACGCTGGCAAACAACGCTACCACGAAAACCGTCAACAAATTTAAAAATGTGTACAAATTAATTGGAATTTACTCGTTGAATTCTTAGACCACAAAAAATAAATGGAAAAATATTGAAAATATTATATATGAGTGCGTTAAAAATAAATAATTGAAATTTAGGGATAATTATTGAAATAATTATAAATATAATCAAAAAGATATTATTTTTTACATTGATATCTTAAAACGGATACCACCATTCAAATTGGAGAAAACATTATTTATTACTTTAAAAGAAGCATACTTTCCAGTGCAAGTTACATCTTTTCGAGACAACTTTTATTGGATTACTGTGATTTTATTAAATTCACATTTTTCATACAAAAAATTGAATTTTTTTTGTTTCTGTTTTAAATTCTCATTTTGATTTGCTATTTTTCCTTTTGTTTTGCTTATTCGAGTCTCTCTCACAGAACATAAAGTTGTTTACATAACCTACTAACCACAGAAATTACGAAAACAACAACAGTTCGAACCAAAACATAAAGATAATTAAATCGCCCTTCAATTGAATTCGATTCATGTATTTATTTGTTTAATCATATCTCCGAAAATAGCCAACATATTATTACATCGTGCGGAGACCATTACAATTTAGCGCGGCAATATTTCAGTAATATTAAATGAAGTTCTAAATTACAATACCAAGGAAGTCTTTAAAAAATATTGTTTTTTTGTGCCATTGTTGTTTACTCCTGTGCGTGTTGGGGGTGGCAATCGAAAGTGTAAAAAATAGAAAAAAGTTACAAGGAAATTAAAAAAAAAGCGCCAAGTGTTTTCACGTGAATTTCTTCTCGTTTTTCGCCCCGGTTTTATTGTTGTGCCCACCATCTCGCAATCATAGGAAATTGTGTTCGTGTAACTGCAAGGCCAACGAAAATGTCCGAAGTCGAAGATCTGCCCACCGCTGCAGCGCCGTCCGCTGGCGAAGAGCAAAGCAGCGCCAATGCAACCGTCGCCAACGAAGCACCGCAGAACGAGGATGAATCGATGACCGTGGAGGAGGAGGAGTTGCCCAGCGAGAAAATGGTCACCGAAACCATTGACGAGGACGGCGACGTCGTCGAAGAGACCACCGAAGTGAAGCGTAAGGTGGTGAAGAGGACAATGAAAATTACTGAGGTGAGTGCGTGATTCCCTACCCTAAAAGGCCTTTAGCGTGGGGGGCAATTTTCAGTTATTGTGAAATCGTTATGTCGCATACAATTTGAGAAACGCACGGTATACTACATGCGGAACATACCGAATTGACGATGGTCGCCACACAAAACATAAATAAATACACTATACTGTATAGGGTACACGAGTGTACATAAATGTTGTTGTATACGTATCATTGTGTTGTTTGGGGTACATATAAACAATCCGTCTATATATACCCTGTATGTATTTTCATGCTGTCTGCCTACGGGGCTCATTCTCAAGAAGTTCATTCTCAAGTGGGCCCATAACTTATTTCAGAAAATACAAAAACACAACACGANCAAACACAACACGAACGAAATTGGAAAACCCACAATATTTCTATGAGCAAATGCGTACTATTGCAGGAAAAAAATAAAAAATGCCTTTAGTTCAAAGCCAAACAAAATATAGCTTAACAAATTCAAAAATTAATACAATCAAAGTGAAAAATAACTGGTCATGATCTTAAAGATTAGCAAACAATTTGCCAATTTGTTGTTTGATAAAAAATTTTATTTTTTGGAATGCGTTTAATAGTTAACTAAAAGAAGAGGACGTTTTTTTACGCACGTTTACTGAAAATCATCGCCATTTCGTGCACAAAGCATTGTTCGTAGTTCTCAATTTCCGGTTGCGCGATCAGCCAGCAATTTTCTCTTCGCCTTTGCAGCCGTCCTGCACTGTTAGTTCCTCAGCTGTGGCATCTCTTTTTGTGTCATGCTACTACTAACGTGCAGTTGTTGTTTTTGTTGTTCGTCGGATTGCCAATTGAAATCGAAACTCGACATAGCCCCAATGCAATTGGAAATTGTACATCTTTCAAAGAGACCGTATTTGGTTGGGGCCGTTGCAATTTATCACTGCGACAGCAGCTACGACCATTTACTGTACAGTTTATGACCCCAAAAAGGATTTTTTTAATGTGCCACACAAAAATTAAGTTGCCTCCGCTTATTTACGATAACATTTTCAAAAGATTTCGTGCGTGGTTTTATTGGCTTCAATCATGTTCTTAAAAACGCCGACAACGCGCTGCCTGCGAAATGCAATTCGTTGGCGGATTTTCGAGTTAATTCGGTTTGTCGTTCGAAATATATGTTCCCCCCTCCCCATGGTTTCCCATGAATTTGCTCGCTGATGGCCTGCTTTTGCAGTTTTATACGACTGCACCCATTAAAAGTGATTATTAATTACAATTTATTGCGAATAAATGAAGAGATATTGCGTCCGAGGAAACGAAACAAAATTTCGCCTACTTTATAATGGATTTTTCATTAAAATTTCAGAGGACTCTTTTTGAATCAGAAATTATGTTTTTTGGTTTTGGCGATGCCCTACAATTGGGTTAATGTTTTCGTCGTGCCGTTGTACAATTTCTTCGGTCTTACTTACTCTTCATGGGCAATGGCTTAAACTTTCCAATTAGCAAATGATATCTGTCAATATTCGTCTATTCCTTCCATTCAGTTGCCTAACGACCATTGAGCAAATTATTGCTGAACTTTAAGTGGGATAGAAGTTTGGCCCGTCGGCAGGGGAGTTAATTTTAATTGAATAAAGTTTTCTGGGGCGTCTAACCAGCGGTCTATGACATTACTGCTGAACGACATTGCCGCTCATAACGATAGCCCTGTCAAAGCCCATAAAATCCTCAGTGATTTTATGAGGTAGATTAAAAGAGCACAATGCCCGATTGTTTTTGCTCAATGTCTTGTTAATCACATACAAAATGAAACACATTTCGGAGCCTTAATTTGTATTGCAATCAGCAATACCAGAGAACCTCTGAGGGATATCTCAAATTAGTCCCTCATTTGGGGATGTCATTACTCATGGATGGAGGTCGGTCTCACCACCGTTGCTATCATTGATACGTTAAGGCCAGCATAATAACAGGGTTTCTGTGCGGCCGTGCTTTGTTTGATTTCACCTCAGTCGGAAAATGCAAAAATTCTCGCTTTTTGTTAGAAGGACCCGGCGTCGAGGGGCTCGCACCGGTGGTCTTCACGCACTTCACTTCAAGAGTGCCCGCGATTTATTAAACGCTCAATTGCCAGAAAATTATCGTATTCTCGGGTGTCACTGAAGCGCCTCGTATGCACATTGAACGTCGGGTGATGAAATGTTTTTCACGGGCAACGCGATAAATTGAGACGTGCAGCTATTTGTTCATTTGGCAATTAATCAGTGTCCGGCAAGGGTATGAGGGGATATCAAAACTGACTGCCATTGACGTTCAGAATGTCAAATCTGTTCTGGCCGTTCCGAGAGAAATTAATAATAAATTAAGTGCAAAAAGTGTAAACAAAACGAATTGTTTTCGTGATTCGTGGAAGGAACGACAGGTGTCAGCAATCATTCATTCATCGAAATATTGGCAGTCAAAAATACAGATTCCGTGCATTCAAATAAAATTAGCTAATGGGTATAAATAAAATACACCATAAAGTTGACATTTTCCTATAAAACTAAAAACTTCTTTTGGTTCGCCTTTAAATGCCCTAAAATTCAACATTTTTATGTATTTTTTCTGAATGCTGTAAATCTTGCATTGCATATTGTATGTAATCTACATGTGGCATACCGCGTAAACACTGAGAGACAGCTATGACGAGCGACATCGAGAGATTGTGAGTTGTTGTCAGCGGACCACCAGTGCGTGTCGGTGATCATTTATGCGGAGGTGGATGGGCCAACGATGGGTGGCTTTCTGGCTGGCGTTCGGCTGCCCGTTCTCAAATTTGTCTGCCATGTCGGTTGGTTCGTTTTGTTTTGTTCGTGCGGTGTATTTGCACAATTCAGCTGTTTCGGTTTGAATGTTCGGCGATGTCCACTTGAAGTGTATTTTATTTTTAATCTGCTCATTTGTTAGAAATTTTTGTTTTTGCATCGCTCTCTTCATTTTTCTTCAATAAATACATTTTTGAAAGAATTTATCGCAGAATAATAATTTTCAAAATTTTATTCTTTGAATTTTCAATTCTTTTCGCCTTTGTTGTTCTCTTGGCTTTAGGGGGTTTCTTTCTCTTTTTGGCATGCCAAATGTTTTCTATATGAAATAAAATGACCCCATCTATTTGGTATATACACATTTTTGTATATCCTATAGAAATACATTGACATGACAAAACAAAATTTCTGAAAGCAAAGCACTTATTGAAATACAAAAACTCAAATTCAATTCGTTAAAAGACACTTTTTGTGCATAGAATTGCTGGGGTTCCATTTAAAAGGTCTTTAGCATGCTTCATTAAGAGCAATCATGTTTGAGTGCGCTGCAACAACTGCCCAATGAATTTCTGCAACGAAACAGTAAAAATGAAAATATTCAAGCATATGCGATAATTAGCACAAATGTCATTGAAGGCGGACCCCGCCACATTGCACAGCAAAAGGAAAACCGAAGAAGCCACACAAATCTGCCAATTCGATTGGTTTTAAATTCAAGACGATGATGGCCGGCGGGGTGGTTCATAAACAACGTCACATTTGTATGGCCATTAATATTGCCAAAATATAATGAGCAAATCCGTTTGTCAGCAAAAGGGAACAAGCGGGCATCCGGCTACAATGACAACAACAACACCAAACCCCCACAACAGGCATTAAGTCAACAACGTAAAGATTACTGAGAAAAATTTCAAATGCCTTGATTTTCGTTTTGTTATATTACGCCTACTGACAGCGATTTATTAAGAGCCAAACTAAAAGCCAGTCGGGTCAAGGGCTGAGGGGCTTACTGTATGAAACGTAATAATTGAAATTGCAAATGCGAATTGGCTGGGTGTTTGCCATAAGGCCGCATATGGAAATGGCACTCCGCAGGCACAGTTCCAAAAACCAACAGGGCGGTCGCTCGCCTAAATTGTTACAAATTGCTGCGAGTGGCAAAATTTGGGCCACCACCAAACACCAAAAACTGTTCGACTGTAAGCAACCAAAACAATTAAAAGCAATTATTTGCACAAACACGAACGTGAGCCTTTCGAGAGCAGCCAATGCAAATATGTGGGCATTTCCTTATTGATTTGCCAAAAGCATGGCGCGTATGCAAATGCGTTTTTAATTCAATTGAAATTATTGCATGCATTCATGTACCCACTCAAAATGTGTGGGCCCCCTACACCCCCACCCCGCAGATTACAAGCACTTTTTTCCGGCTTTCAATTACGGCGGATTTTCAGCATTCTGCATCGTCACGCCGTGGGGTTCTCTATGATTTGAGGTCACATCGATGGCATATGTCGCCCAATCTGTTATAATCCTTTTCGCAGACGCCGTTCTGGCGTTCATTCTGAAAACGACGATTTTATTGTGATCTCTTTTCGCATTATTGTGATTGCGATGCATGCAAATCTGTTGATTTGAGATGAGTTGGCCAATGCTTCGTCGATGCGGTAGAGCGTAAAATGCGTGCGGCATGACAACTTATTTTATTGGGAATAGTGTGGTGGTCTTCCTATGTACACGTTGTACTCAATATGTAAATTTCCGCTTGGTAGAAAATGCATTTGTATTTATAGGCATTCAACGGGCTCTGACCGAATTGTTGTCGAATATGTGAAATTGGAAATTTAGTTGTCACATCAATTTTAAGAAAACATTTCAAGAAATGTAATTGAAATTACAAAATGTAAATTCATTATGATCAAAGCAATGCAAAATTTGCAACATTTAAAATAAAGACAATTATAAAGTTGATCTATTTCAATTTAATAAGCACAACGTGAAATGGAAAATTCACTGAGGCATTTTATGGCCTGTCATCGTTCACAATTAAAAGCAAATTTTAATTTTCACCAAATAGAAAGTTAATTATTACTTCAAATGACAAACTAAAATTGTTTCATAATTTTATATTGTATTTAGAATTTTCCCGTTTTGCGTATTAAAACTGGGCAACATTATCGCCAGTTGGCAAAATTTGGGCAGTCGTACATTTTCAACAATGGCAAGGTGGAATGCACTTTACTTGTCGTTGTTTCAATTTCCGTTGAAGTGTTTGGTGAATAGAAACTGCGAAAATTGAAAATTGTATGGCCTTGTGATTTTCGCCAAGACGTAGAATCGAAATCTCTATTCTGTTGCACTCTCACGCCAGCAGCTATTTGCCTGTCTTCATTGCAATAAAATCACATAAATTAGAGCAAAAGTAATTGCAATTTACTGCAACTAATTCGCAGAGCCCCCCGTCAAGTGGGCGAACGGAGAGTAAGTCCCGTTCAGTTGAAATTTGAATTTTGCTCACTAAACGCCATACACCGCAAATGGATAAGTCTCTAAGGGGCGACTTATAGCTTCGAGTGGTAATGAACAATAAATAAATAACATGAACAAGTGCATCAATAGTTTCCATTGAATAAAACCTCTAAATAAAAAATTTAATATTTAAAATAAAAAAATAAGCTTTGGACCAGCTTAAAGTGGAAGTATTAAAGTGAGTTTTGGGTTTACATTTGTGTGGAGAAGTTTTGAGTGCATTTAAATAAAATAAAAAAAAAATCAATTACAAAATTTTAAAACGATTTTACCATAAATTTTATGAAAATTTAAAATTAATTAAAAAATTTATGAAAATAATATAAAGTGAAATCATTAAAAAAATTGGAACTTTTTCAAATTCAACCCTTTAAAAGAAATTTTAAATTTAAATTGAAATTTTGAAAGTTCTGAAGCAAAACAAAATAGTTATCGCCCTTTCGTGGTGTGGCCGCCGAGCAAAGTGAAAAGCCCAAAAGTGAAATGTTTGCTCATTTTGAAAAGTTTTACCATAAGCAACCACAATAAGAAAAAATCAGAGAATAAACAAGCTCATCTGCTCAATTGCGCAACCAAGTACCTAGAGAACAAGGACACTTGAGAATTTTTCGAAACGCCTATACAACAACAGCCGTATTGAAGTGGGGCCGAGCCAAAGCAGAAGTGAGAAGGATTAGCGAAGCAAAACCGCACAATGGCCATTACGGAGAAGGTAAGCGATCGGCCAGCTGAATGAAATGAGCTGGAAAATGTTTCGACACAGCGACGACACCTTCGCCCGTGGCGGGC